>CM077512.1:3869847-4039403 GCA_039654745.1 Houttuynia cordata
TCATAAATGTAACTAAACCCAATATATCAAACAGCTCCGCAGGAAGTAACGCTTGAATTTGATACATGACACTCCAATCCGCAAACTCATCCTCCATCAAATGAAATCACATGAACATCAAAACACGCCATCTTCCATTTCCGATCCAATTGAACCAAGAAGGTAAAATCGGCAACTAGAGGCATCTTAATTGAGGTTTAGTGGAATGGGTATGAGAAGAAGGGGATGACCTTGCGGCATTTGCAGACCACCATCGCATCGGCGGCGGAGAGATCCGAGCTTCCGGGAGAAGAAGATGGAGGGAGATGAATTGGGCTGTGAGTAGATTCTGCTGTGAGGGACAGATGAAAAGAAACCCCCCAACACTCCTTCATTGAAGCGGGGGGAGCCCATCCGAGCGTTGGGCCTCAAAATGGGTCCGACACAGACAAACCATGTCCAAGATCCGTCCGGTCTACGAGCAGCCCTAGTTATATAATACGTTATATCGGCGAGATATCGGTGTTTTTAAAAATAAATATTAATTTAAAAAAAATAACACCTATGCCAAGTGGAAAGATATGGGTTTAAAATACAAATACATATTTTGAATTATTTACGCATTTTTATGCACATTTTAAAATTTATGCTTGTCTAAATAAGTATCACTCATTTTAGAAGTTTTCTTGTAAAAATATATGGTAAAAATTAGTTTTAGACCACCGATATTTTTTTACACAATATCTCCGATATTTTGTCTCTTTGGTCGACCGATATTTTACCGATATCTGATACAACATTCCTTGGTTATAAGGGTATTAAAGCCGACTTGAAAGCTCAACTCAAGTTTGAATTGTGTTCGACTCGAGCTCGAAATTGGTCAAGTCAAGCTTAATCATACGTCTGCTTGGGTCGGCTTGAAGCTCGAGAAAAAAAAATTACTATTTGTATATTATTTTTCTCGTATGTGAATGCATATATTACATTCTATGTATGAATTTAATGTTAATTAAGTCTCTAGTTTATTATATTTTATATTATTTTTTATTTTTTATATACAATTACTTCAATCTTTGTGTTTGAAAGAGTTAGATAATGTGTTTCATGAAAACTCAAACCAATTTTTGACATCTATGGATTCAAACTAATTGGAACATATATATAATAGTCCCACGTTAGTTTGAAATATGGACATAAGAACCAAAATCAACTAAACCAAGCTAACTCGAAAGCTAAAGCAACTCGACTTGATTCGGCTCGAGCATGGCTAGAACTCGGAAGATCAAGTCAAGCCGAAGCAGCCTAAAGCTTGGCTCCAATCGGGGGGTTTGTCTTTTCGATTGAGTTTGGTGAGGCAGTGTCGCATAAGAACTGCTATTCGTCCGACATCCTGTGTGAGGGGATTTCACACAGGATGTCGGACACACCCAATGAGGTGTTACTTTTTTGAAGACGTGTTACTTTCTCCCAATAACTATTTGCCACCTTTGAAACAATACTTGCCATGTCTGTTGCAGACATGTGTACGACATTTTGCAGATAGGAATTTGAAAACAGAATGTGAGATTGTTGCGAATAGCAACTGGGTAGAAATATGGCAAGATCATGACCAAGGACCTCCTTCTTACTCTCTCCTTGCGGAATTATTATTACCATAAAATGTTTGTCCATATGAACTAAGTTGCAGACGTGTCTACCAGTCTACCACATTTCAGTCCCTTTTGTGGATCCAATATGTAATCTTGCAACATAAAAAACCAATTCCAAGTGTATCATTAATTGCTCACAACCAGTTTGCGCTGAAAATTGCCTTCTTATCACGTCCTTTTTCATGACATCAACACTCACATTAATGCCTCTACCCTTTTCCATAATTTGCAGTACTAAGCATTCCGCATGAGACATCTGCATTTTCTTCTTCAAGTTTAATTTCCATCTCAGAAGTGCATCTTCATAATTACATTTTTTCATACCTTTGTGGTGGATTTACACCCAAAGCATAGTGTAAAGCGGGAGAGAGTAAGCTAGGTTAGTTCCTGCCAAGAAGAGCTAATAGTTGCTTGTTGAATTGGGCTTGAACTTGCTTCACTACCAAAAACGAAGCCAAGGAAACCACGCTTTGGAGCACTACACTTCTCTCGAATAATTTACATGTACATGGAAGATACAAATATCTATACTAAGTCATTCTTCTCAGCTTCCTTGCAGATACAGGATCAGGCGTCTATCTAAATCCACCTGGAGCAGCTTGTGGTCCAACACCAGCTGATCGACGCATGGCTTTTGATTGAGCTAGCATTTCATCGTAATTCTGGATGAAAAGAAATGACATTTTTTAAGAAGGAATACAAGCATCAAGTTATCAACCAATAACTGAGAGTCAAGTAAACTTTCAAGATAGGAGACAGAAGTTCAGATGTAGATGCTCATTACCCTTTTCTCAAATGCCATATCTCGCGAGTTAATGATCTTATCAGCAAGACCATAGTCAATGGCTTCCTGTGCTTGGAAATATTTTGGACGCTGAATATCTTTTGCAATTTCTTCCTTCGGCTTCCCAATCCCTTTGGCCAACAACTCAATATAGTAGTCGGTATTCGCGTCTAGCTCTTTCGCCTGTACACACAGGGTTAAGAGACATGCTTAGGTAACAGACAACAACACTCATCATTCCATTATAATTGCAAGGATAATTGGTATCATTTTGGGGTTTCATTTATAAACAAGAAGGCTGAAATACATGGTTTCTAAATGACGGCTCAACGAATGCTGCACCGCTTAATTTTGACCACTTCTCTACAACTACGCCCAGAGAATAATAATGCTGTGAAGCAACATGATAATTACAAGTAGCTTTACAGTGATAATTATACTAGCTATTTCTCCCATAAGCATCACGAAGGATAGATTTATGATAAGAGCTTATCAAGATAGCCTAAGTTTGGATATTAGACTCAACCAACAAACCAGACGTGCTCCAGAGAAGGACAGATAAAGATACCTTGATCCACATATCAATAACTGCTCCACTTGATTTATTTACTTTGGGCAAATACAGTTTTGCTGCCACATCAAACAAATAGATAAGTTAGCTTTTAGCCCCCAAAACAACAGTGGAAACAGAAACCATATAGCTCAAACATACTGGAGGAGTTTGGCTGCAGAGCACGAAAGCCCTTCGCACCAAGAGATAAGAGCATTGCTGCTTGACCATATGCCATGCCACAGTTGACAGTGTAAATTTTGGATTTGCAGTACTGTATCAGCAGAAGAAAAAAAAAATACTTAAAATACAATATCATTAATAGACCTAATAGTGGCTCACATAAGTGTTCTTCTCTTCAAGTTAACTCCTAGACAAAAGGCACGCATAACGATACAGAAAACTTAAACACAATATGGCATGTAGGCTTATAAAAGAGAAAACAGTTGTTGCCAGTAATTAGGCATCTCACATTCCTTCACGGCTTGGTCATGAACTGGTCCAAACACACTTGACACACAACAACCCAGATGCTCTTTAGTACAAATTAGCAACCAAACAGCTTATTGACATGGAATTTTTTAAGAGGTAAATAAGTTTTTAGTTGAGAATCATTATTAAATCCCATCACTGAGCAGAATTATTCTAGAATCAATGGCATCCAAGATCCTACCTGAAAGCAATGATAGGAACTTCAAACAAAAATCATTTTGAGCAGAGTGCAGACTTAATATGGACATGTTTAAAGTCTTAGCACAAGGCATTGGTCTCAACTGCTGCACAATTCACATGTTCTTAGAATGATTAAAAGCATCTATATGGCCTGACATTTATTTTCATAAACATCACCACCATATTTGTAATATTATGTACAAGATCAAGGTCATTAACTTTTAATGATGTAAGTTAAAGATGCCCAAAATGGCAAACTAACATTGAATTCAGCTCCCACATCTGAAACCCCGAACAAAAGAAAGACATTCCCAAATGATCCTGTAAATGCACGATCATTACATCGTGCAGTATATCAAAAAATAAATATCTGTTCTCATATGCATGACAAGAAATAAGTTGACGCATATAAAACCAACTTAAGAGTTTGGTTTCAAGAACTATTAGAACTTATTCAGAGTTTTAAATGCCCATGGTTCAGTTTTCACACAGAGTAGAATTTCACCAAACAATTTAAATGTTTCTTTGAGACATAATTGTAAAATTATGCTTCAATCAATTCAAATATCTTTCACATGGCACTAGACACATATCCAGTTTTATATATAACGAGAAAAACTATAGTTATGTACCAAAAAAGAAAAATATTTTCTAGACAGTTGAAGCATCTAATCCTGACGAAGATTGGTGGAACCACTAGCAGGCAAGATTTCAACTAACACTTGCTCTTTTCAAATCATGAAAAAGTTTGCACTAAACAACTACTGCAGTTTTGAAACTCATATCCTCTGCTTGTGCCAAATAGCTAATATCTCAGAAGGAAGCTCAAATTAAAGTTTTATCCTTGCTTGTTCATAGATGTCAAATGCATATGTCCACGGACAGAAATATTGCTTCTATTATAATGCTACAAAACACAGAAAGTTTATAATTTCACAAAATTTCCAAGGTTGGTGGCAACCTAAACCCTAAAACCCTTGCATACTGGTGGCAAACCTATTTAAAATAATTTAGAAAAAGATAATTGTTTGCATGTGCGAATTAAAAATTTCCAAAAAGGAATAAAATCATACATCTTAATAAGTTAATTCAAGTGGTATAATCTTGAGAAATGTTCTTACAGCCATCATATCAGCAATTGCATATGCTTCAGTTTCAGAACCAACGGTTTCCCTTTTCTCATTCTGCCAATGAAAAGACAACTCCACAGTCATGAATAGAATTTCCTTATCACTGACAAAAGCAATTGATTGATAAACCGCTGATGTTTTTGGAGAGAAATGTCTCAATTTTTTAGCTACCAACCTGGGTCCCAGAAGAATTTATGTATAGATATATGGGCTTTGAAGCATTATCATAATCCAGCCACATAAGCTGGGCAACAAGAAGCTCAGTTACCGCTGGAACAATCTGTTATCACAAGAGAGAAGAACACACTGTGAAGCTCAGATTGTTAAGGGAGGTATTATAACAAAACCAGAACAAGTCTTAAAAAGTGTGACATCTTACGGGCATTCCAAGATAGCATATTCGAGCATCTAAAAGAAGGGATGGCAAGTCCGGTGGAGCACTTCGAGGCCTACCATACCCTCTGCCCCCACCACGATACATGCTCACACTCATACTGTATTTTGAAGGACCACGGTCCTGCATTCCTGACATGCTCCACATTCCTCCATTATCTAAATAGTTTTTAGCTGAAGATATACTGCCCTGTCACCATACTATAATGTGTGAGCTTTGCGAACCACCATCTACCAAAAAATAAATAAAGAAAAATTAACTCTTCATAACATTGAACTATAACACGAGCACCACCAGACCTCGGTCACTTTTTGTGATTGGCGGTTGACAGGATTATCTTCTGTCATAAACATGTCCATCTGTGAAGCAGAAAGTCCATAAAAGTAATTTGGAGCGTTTTTGAAATTATCCATCACTGTTAATCATCAAAATAGAAGTCATTAGGAATTCTAGCAACCGTTACTTCTCATAAAAATTGGAAGTCAAAAAATTCTAGCTATAATCCTTATACATGAAAATTAGAGTAATTTCTAGTATGTGAACATTGGTTGTGCAATTCTTCAATGCTAGAAATTGTGCCTTATCATCCCATCAGCATTCAAACCACAGGCTACAGTTCTATGTTTTTAAAGACGAATAATGCTTCAGTAGCTCAAAGGTTCATCCCTAATTCTAAATAACAACAGTCCCGACTCAAGCCTAACCGGTACTCCCTTCGTCCCAGAAGAATGGATACAGTTCCCTTTTTTCTGTGTGCAAAAAAAGGTACAGTTAAGCTTATTTCTCAGCCACAGAGGACTTTTACCACTTGTGGGTTCTGTGGCTTAAAAAATTCAATTTCTGACACTGTACTTATCTTTTTTACGCACAGGGAGTAAAATTAAGTCTTCAAAACTTGAATCAACTGCTAGTTGCAAGCCTTTGGCAAAAAGAAAAAAGAGAAAGTACCAGTTGTAAGAAGGTTATCGGTCAGTTATTCTTTAATACAAGAATAACATATCCAACTTAGTTGCAAGCCTTACTCAAAAAAAAAAAAGTAGACAAACTACTAGTTGCAATCAGGTTCAGTCAGTTTTTTTTTGTAATAAAAGAATATTACATCCAACCTAAGATACTGTTGAACTGAAATTTATTAGTTCATCAACAAAGAACTGATATTTATCTTCTAACATCTTATACCATACAAATCAATGTTTCTACACTCGCGTAATTCTTCAATGTTAGCAATTACTCCTTTTCATTCAATGAACATCCAAATTGTTGTGAATAGGATCCGTGTGGCCATAGACGGTCGCCCAAGAAATTCGGCAAAGGAAATACAAACGACGAAACAAACACAAGCCCACAATTTTGGTGTGGTTCGTCCAAGCCGCCTAACCACCAAGAAAGGATTTCCACTCCACTCTGTCGTAAAACATAAAGTACAATAGCACTCTCCCAAATCCCTTTGAGATTACAAGTACTCATACCCAAACCCTTCCTCGACCTTGAGCATTAACAAGCCTCATGCTTGAAGCCTCTCTCACTCTAAACCCTATAGAACAAGAGATACTGACAAGAAATTACAAGAGATTACAACTTAGAAAGCCCTAGAACCCCCCTATATAGGCTTTTGGTCGTGCAACCAGTCCCTAAACCCATCGATTCACACTGCCATCCCATAATTGATAGCAAAAGCCTCCACAAATCAGAATATGCGGCATGTACTCATCCCAACCAAGAAAACATCTCCCCCCAGACCAAATCAGAGACTTCTCCATAGCCCATACGAGCCACTCCTCAAAGCCCAGAACAAACAACACATAATGAAACTGAACTGGAAAAATACAACAAAACAGATTATGGGTCTTGGAGAACTCACATCCATCCTTGAGATTCTCTTCTCTGAACTGCTTGGGTATGTGGTCATAGCTCTTGCTGCTCGCAGAAACCACAGGTCGGACCTTTCTAGATACCTTGGCAGCGGGGGTGAGAGGAGTGGGAGGGAAGACGAGCCTGGAACCGGATAAAAATTGAGTCTTGTGGAGGGACGATGCTGAGCTGAGCTCGAGAGGTACCGCCGACGCTGCCGCCATGGCCACCAAGCTCCTCTCCGTGGAACAACCCGGCTTAGCAAGATAATGACTTGAGTTTGGACTTGGGAGATTTTTACATGTCACACATTTCACAATATTTGCAACTAGACATCTTACTTTAGCTATTTGCACATCATCATGAGAAATATTAGGTAATACTCCCAAGAGATCGACGGTGCACACGCTATACACGTGCACTCTGTTTTGGCCCAAGGCTGCTCACGAGCCGACTCAGCTCGACTCGAGCTCGATAGTTAAAATTCGGGCTCGAGCTCGACTCGGCTCAAGTCGAGCCCGGGATTTAATAACTCGAGCTCGGCTCGTCATATAATTTGACAGCTCGAGCTCGGGCTCGCCAGCCGGAGCTCGATTCAGCACTTGAGCTCGGCTCGAGCCTGGCTTGGCCGGCTCGAGGCAAAAATCTAAATTGGGCTTCGGTAAGATTCGAACCCAAACCAGAGTAAACATCCACAATATACTCTAACCACCTAGGCTATAATTTTTTTATACATCATATCTACAAAAAAAATATTTATTACATATTTGAGGTGGACTTCACCCCGCCATCGCTTATCACCCATCGCCTCCTACCATCGTCTATCGCCTCCCACCGCAGTCCGTCGACACCGCCCACCTTTGCCTCCCCCACCACCCCTTGGACCCGCCACGCCGCCGTTGCCTCCCACCACCGCCCAACACCCCCGCTGTCGTCGCTCCCCGCCGCTGTCGCCTAAGTGACAAAGTACGGGTACGGCAATAAAACGGCGAGGTAAGCGTACGGAACAAAACGGCAGAAAATAGAATATACGGGAAAATAACATGAAAAAAACGAAAAAATAATAAAAATAAAAAATTAATATAATAGGTATAAATGTTAAATAATAATATATTGCAAAGTTGCACATTTAAAAAAGGAGTTGCACTTTAAATAAAAAACGTGTTTTATGTGTTTAAACCAAGGTTTTCAAAACCGGACCGGCCATCGAACTGGATTGATGGCCGGTCCGGTCAGACCGGGGTCTGACCGCGGTCAAACCGGTGTGACCCGGTTTAGGTGAGAGGAGTAGTAAATATGTGATAAATATATAATTTGTATAATAGTAACATCAAAATAGGTGTAGCTCAAGTGGTTAAGTCTCTTGTGGTGAGAGGGGGCCCCCCTCTTGTTGCAAGATAATCCGGACCGGTCCGGTCCGGTTCACCGGTTCGGTCTTTGAAAAAACAGCCCGGTTCGTTGAACCGGATGAACCGGACCGGTTTCCCGGCCGGTTCCGGTTAACCGCGGCCGGACCGGCCGGTCCGGTTTTGAAAACTATGGTTTAAACGCGTTTATTGGGATAAAACGCGTTTATTTCGGGAAAAACACGTTTTCCGTTTTAAACGGGGAGTTTTACGGCTGAGTGGCTGAAACGCGTAAAACGCGTTTTAAACGCGTTTCTGGTCACAGAGGCTGTCGCCCCTCGCCGCCCACCACAACCCCCACCACTGCCCAACACCCTCGTTGTCGTCGCTCCCCACCACCCCCCTCCGTCGTCACCTCCCACTGTCGCCCATTGCCTCCCTATCGCCGCTTGTCGACACTACCCCCTGCTGACACCGCCCCCCCCGCCACCAACCATCGCCCTTTGCCGCCCACCACTGCTGCCGCTGCCGCCCACCACCCATTGCCCCTTGCCGACCGCCACCCCCGCTGCTATCACCCACCACAGTGGGGGCGGCGGGGGGCGATAGCCGATAGGTGGTGGGCAGCAGCAGTGACGGTGGCGGTCGGCAAGGGGCAATGGGTGGTGGGCGACAGCTGTGGCAATGGGTGGTGGGCAGGGGGCGGGGGGCGGTGTCAGCGGGGGGCAGTGTCGACATTCGGCAAGCGGCGGTGTCGGTAGGCGGCGATGGGGATGCAATGGGCGACAGTGGGAGGTGACGACGGAGGGGGTGGTGGGCAATGGCAGTGGTGGGCGATAGGGGTCATGAATTAATATGAGAGTTTCATATCGTCTAACAGTATGAATCTAAGGCTATACATGCTCTATAAAAATGAAAGAAATTGTAGTCCTTTAATTTAATTAAAGGGAAACCAAAATGGGTTAAGCATATGAGCCTTTTTTAGAAAAGAAAGTCGAGTCGAGCTCGAGCTGATTCTCGAGTCGAGCTTCGAGCTAATTCGAGTCGAGCTTTTTCGAGTCGAGCCGAGTCGAGCTGTAGGTTGGCTCGAGCTCGAGCTCGAAGAAGTCGAGCTCGAGTCGAGTTGGACTCGAGTCGAGCTGAAAATCGAGCCGAGTCGAGCCGAGCCAAAAAAACTCACGAGCTGGCTCGGCTCGTGAGCACCCCTAGGTATAGCGTGTGCACCATCGCACCCTTGCATAAACCATTTGAAATCTTAGGTAAGTGCCCGAACCGGATCCTGTGGTGAAGTTTCACCAGCCGTTGATCATAAGGAATCGACGGCGCACACGGTTTCCTTGTGCGCTCGGCCAAAAGACACGCTTTTGGCTGAGCGCACATCATATCCGTGTGCGCCGTCGATTCTATACGATCGATGGCTGGTGAAACTTCACCAGCGGCCTCGCTGGTGAAGCTTCACCAGAGGATCCGGACCCTGGCATATTACTCTCAAGAGATCGACGGCGCACACGCTACTGTTATGGACTCAATTACATTCTTTTACTTCTATTAGGAATAGGATTCCTTCTTTAATATGATTTCCTAGTTAGGATTTACTACTTCTATTAGGATTAGGCTATTTTTACTCTATATATATGTAAGGCCTATAGCCAAAACGGGATTATCAATGAGAATCACAGATTAGTTTATGCTTATTTCTTTTGTTCCAGTTTAGTCGCGTTCTTCTCCGTTGTAGACGCCGTGTCTACATCAGCTACATATGTGCGCTCTGTTTTAGAGTATAGCTAACATTTGCACCATCAATTATAGTGATCGACGGATCCCTGTCACCCTGGCATAAACCAGTTGAACCCAATAATTCTCTCGTAAAGATCATGTGATAAAGGAGCACAATGTCTGGACCAAACCAATTATTTAGTGCAACTTGGCATGCCACGTGGGATTCACACTTATTCGCTAGGAGTCGTGGATCATGAAATCGATGGTGCATGCGCTATTAGGTGCAAATGCCGGCCTGACCAGGTCAGCTTTATGCCAAGGGTCTAGGGAGCCGTCGATCACCAAAATAGTTGCGTGGTTGATCTTGGAGATTGACGGCTCTCTGGCACTCTGGAGTACACCTGTTACACTACTCGAGGGTGCCAGGGAGCCGTTGATCTCCAAGACCGCTGGTGGACACGAACGGGTACTGGCCTGGCCACATCACTGTTATGCTGGGGAGGACACCCAATAACTTCTCTCTAGGGTCTGGGCGAGCGTTGTTTACTGGTTGCCGCAAAATTGACGTGGGACACCGGGCACACCCTAGAATTCTTCGAGCAGTATACTCTTTCAGGCCACAAGATTCAACAAATCCAACAAGATGCAGTCAAATAAATGGTACGAGTTCATCCCTAAATGGGTGCGCACTGCTCCTATCACGTTGGAGCTTTTTTTTTTGTTAAAAGAAACTGGATTTAATTCATTAGGGGAAGGAGAAAACTAAAAACAGATTATGATAAGCAGGTGATCGATCTAATAATCCCCTTGTAAATATATGAAGTTCACGATAAGCTTAATTACCAACTCCCATATTCACCGCATATTTCAATTTAGATTTGATTAACATGCTATTATATAAATTAGATTTGGCTCTGAATTAGATTAGCTTTAGACTAGATTTGCTTTCACTTAGATTAGATTAACATCTCACAACTTGCTATTCTGCTGCTCCTTCCACTAACGACTTGGTTAATTAAGCTAAGCTCAAATATCAAGATTTTCAGTTGGTCAACATGATCAACATCTGGTTGCAACGTCTATATAAACGCAAGGCCGGCTGTTACTGCTGCTCACATTCCATAGAGGAGAAGCACTCATGGCAGCAACCATGAAGACTCTGATCAGCAGCATTCTCTTGCTGGTTCTCGCGTCTCTTTCCTTAGCAAACGCCGGAGCAACGCCCGCCTCCAAGCTCACAGTCAGGGGCACCGTCTTCTGCGACACTTGCTCCACCAACACCCTCTCCGCCCACACCTACTTCCTTCCAGGTCGACCTCTTAAGTCTTTATCACCATTTTATTAGTTCTTAGTGCTTCTTTCTAACATTCTTATTTACTTTTATGTTAATGTTGTGTAAATGAAAATATCATTATATGTTGATGTAACCAGATATTAATGGCCCATTAAACTAATTAGTTCTTGCTTCATTCTAATAGAGTACTACTTTTATGTTAATCATGTTACGTAAATAATAACATCATTATATTTTGATGATAATCAGATGCTAATCTTCCATTAAATCAATTAGTTCTTGCTTCTTTCTAATAGAGTACTACTTTTATGTTAATTATGCTGCGTAAATTATAATATCATTATATGTTGATGATGATCAGATGTTAATCACCCGTTAAATTAATTGCTTCTTGTTTCTCTCTAATAGAGTACTACTCTTATGATGATCATGTAATGTAAATGACAGAATTACTGCATTTTGATTGATTATCAGATGCGGAGGTGCAAGTGGAGTGCATACTGAAAGGAGCATCAAGCCAAAGGGTCAGGTTCCATGCCAAGACAGATAAGAATGGCGCGTACGAGGTCGAGGTTCCATCCTCTAATGGCTTCCAATGCGAAAAGAGCCAAGCCGTTTGTCAGGCTACTTTAATCAAAAGCTCTTCCTCCGTCTGCAGCTCGCCGGGCTCGAGGTCGTCCGCCGCCGGAGAAATGCAAGTAGTCGTTGATGATCAGGAGGAAACACAGCAATGCAACTACCATATGAAGGAGCTTAGCTACAGGCCTTCCAAGAAGGACTCCTCCCTATGTGACCAGAAATTGGATCAGCCAAATCACTTCTTTGGGGGGCCACATTTTGGGTTCGGCCTTCCACCATGGTTTCGTGGTCCTGGTTTCCAATTCCCACCATGGGGTGGTGGCAACCCGCCTGCTGCCCCCGGTCCATCTTCCCCCCATCACGGCCACCATGGCGGTTTCTTCTTTCCTCCTCCTTGGGGCCATTTGCCGCCATGGATTCACCACTAAGCTCATACTATTTCTCCATAGTGATTAGTGAGTAGTAATTAGTAGCTTGTTTTTTTTTCAGACTTCATAGCTATGTGAAGGTAGAACTACTATAGGAGAAGCATGATCATGACAAGTAGTTAGGGAATTTTATTTATGAGACACATATTAGAATAAGCTTGAGAGAATTTATGTGGAGGTAGAACTTGCTTGAATTTGGCTATGCACCAATTCTTTGAAGAGGGAGTATTTTTCAGATAAGATATGATAAAGCCAATAGATTAGTTTTTGGTTTCTTTTGTTCACTTCTATTTTTGCTGCAAATACTAGAATGGGCCCCCTGCCGGACTACAAAAAACATTGCTTCCAGCCGGGCGAAGACCATCTAAAAGTGAAAAAACGTCTCTACTGATTTTGATAGAAATCCTGGATTAGGGCCGCTCGAAAATGTAATTTATGTTTGAAAATTCCTCATGACCTGAGCATCCCAGATGATTCTTCTGAGAAAAAAAATCAAAATTCTCCCAATGTTATCAACGAAATGTGTGTAGGAGTTATACAGCTTGGAGAATCAATTATACAAAATATTATTACAGACGATTATTGATTACTGACTTATCTTTGGTCAAGCTGGTTCATAAATGAGTTCCTGCTCATCATGTCTCTTCAGATGATGGGGATCAATGAGTTTCCACATGCTACAACAAGAAAAAATAATACTCCCTCCGTTTCAAAAATATTTTATATATTTGAGAAAATTCTCATTTTTATTGGACAATAAAACCTACCAGGAATTCACACGACTTTTTCTCCCTTATATCCCGTCTAACTCGTATGTTCGTTCATAAACAAAGTTCTAGTCAATCCTTAGTCTCTTCCAATTTTGGAAAGACGAACTCACGCGACTTGGAAAAATGTACATAATATATTGGACTAATAATATTTTTAAATATACGTAGTATTTTGGAACGGAGAGAGTAGTAAAAGGTAATTTAAGATGTAGATGAAAGTGACAAAAAAGGACGCCTTACAACATAATATGACAATTTAGCCAAGTGATATTAAAAATAGGAAATTTAGAGAGAGGTATATCATTATAGGATATATATAGACTACTACGATGAGACCCATCAATAATTTGTACTCCCTCCAGTCTAATTTATTTGATGCATCATTGCATGCAAAGGAAGGGTATGTCCAAATTCCATTAAACGAGAAGGACAGCATGTGACAATTACGGTTTTCTCAAAGATGGTTGGCCAGCCAACTTCGTTACCATTCATCGTCATGATTGTGAGGGTAAGCCAATGTGATAATTATTCGGTTCCTCTTTTTTCTCAACATCAAATCCCTGCCCCCTCTCCAGTTGTATAGTGAATATTTGGCACTCATGGGAATCAAATTACTGTTACCACAAAGCTCAGACAGGGCAGCAATTTCAGTCATATGTTGCATTCATTGTTGTGTGTATCAGTTATAAAATTGTTTAGATCGTATCAGTACTAACATTTTGATTTTTGTCATTTTTATAAATTAAATGCTACTCTAGACACGGTGAGTTATTAACTCTCTCAAAATAGTGGGGAAATCTGAATTTTAGGAAAGAAGCTGGATTGAAGAATTATGGTGTTTGGTTGGGAAGAATTTAGGGTATGGTGGCATATTTTGTAAATAAACATGAAAGATAAGGTTATATAATAAGAAAAAAATTCTTATTAATTACTCCTGTCTTTTTTACAAAATTATAAAAAATACTATTGAAAAAAATTAATGAAGTGAAAACTGAATTCTTTTGAAAAATCTCATAGAAAATCCAGCTATGTAACGGCTACCAAAGAGGCCATTAATGTTTGTTTTAGTTGGAACCTAGGGCGGAGCCATGTATATGGTTAGAAGGGCAATTGCCCCTCCAAATATTTTGGAAATCTAAAACAGGGGCATTGTTAATAGCCAAATGCCTCTCCCTCAGAACTTTACTTTGCCCTTCTCTACTTTTCTCTCCCGAAGTTCAAGAAAATTATAAAAATGTAGAAGATCTTTTTCTACTCCCCTCAGAACTATGAAGATCATGTTTTCATTGTTCCATGGGGGGATGTTAATTTTTATTGAATAGTGGAAACCACAGCAGAATCCACTCAAATTGAGCCCGATGGAGCATTTAATATGGGATTGTCTTTTTTCCCGATGGAGCTATTAAAACAGACCAGAGGGAGTATGCTGCAACAAGCTATACCTTAGAGAGAGAGAGAGAGAATCGAGAGGAGATGGACCCCGCCAATACCTGCAGATTTTGTCCCTTTGCAAATTTTTTTTTTTTTTTGGTAATTCCTTTGCAAAATTTATATAGCTGTTTTTACTGAATTATCCTCCTCCATATAGTAATTGAAATTTAGGACGTCAACAAAAGTCACTTTCAGACTGACAATAAATTAAGGACAAAGTTAACACAGCTCACCCAGATACCCTATAACAATCAGTTTATGCAAAGCGACAATGGAGTAAAATCAGCTTTAAACCATATACGTACTCCATTTTGGGATATTTAAATTGCCGCATACAATATGAACCAAGGACTGGTTTTAATAGAGTTGCCAAAAAAAAAACTGGTTTTCAGATAACATTTTTCCATGGCAGGAACATATGGGATTTGAGAATAACCATAGGGTTTAGAATCTTTAGATCATTGTCCAATGAAAAGCAATCAATGTTCTTCGATTAAGTCATTAATCATATCATGTGTTTTTGCGTAGAAACACACTTATTGCATATATCTCCATTCTGAACTAAAGAGTCTCATCCAATTCCAAAAATTGCTAATCAATGAAGAATAGCCAGCACATGAAGCAAGTTGATATGCAACTCTTGCTCATAAAGATTGCACGAGGACAAAGAGAGGCCTGTCTCCCAGCTTCTTCCGACCCTGCAGCATCCACAAACAAGTGTTGCCATGGATTTGGAAAGCAAGACGAATAAGTAAACACAATGGGAGTTTGGGAAACTGAACAATTCCTATTCCAATTATAATCCTTTTCAAGACATAAAACACAACGAACATACTGCATGCTCACGCAAATTGGCCCAAGCATGTGGCAGTTCATGTAAGAGTCCCACGCTAGGGCCAGCATTGGGCATTCTTGAAGTCCGTGATGATACTTAGAATAACTGTAGAAACAATTCTACTCATAATTTCATATCATGTGTTGCCAGCATTTAAACCTACATATATTTACTTTCGGAACTATCCTTAAAAAACAACTAAAAAGAATAAATACCTCACAGATTGCTGCCGTGAGAGCCTCATAGAAACAATTGAATAATCAGATAATTAATACTCATAGTGAAAATAGAACTCACATTCAACTCTGGCAACTCCATAACACAGGCACACTCGACCACCTCAGCACCAACACGTTCTGCAAAACATAATATTTCAGAAAATGAAAAAATAAAATAGTATTAAATGCATGAATATCATCGTCAGACAAAATACAAACCAGTTATCTGGAAATACCGTACTAGATTTTAAATGTGCTGTTTATCATGATAATATAGCAGAGAGTATCCAGAAGCTCTGATGAGAATCTTGTAACGTTAAGCTGCATGGTATAATAAGGCTTAAATAGAACCAAGCATGGTGTCCAGACTAATTGACTAATTTAGCAAAACAACAGAGTCTAGTTTAGGTGCATTCATTCCTTTTAAAAAAAAAAGAAACAAAAATGTCCTTGATTTCGGAATGTGAACATACGATGTAATACAGATGGCCCTCAATGCTTTAAGAGAGAAAAGAAGGTTGTGCTAAAGCATTTTACCTAGTAGCTTGACAGCAGCACATAAAGTTCCGCCTGTTGCTATGATATCATCAATAATAAGGGCGCGTTCACCTTCCTGCAGGGCACCTACATGCATCTCCATTCGGTCTGTTCCATACTCCAAAGAATACTCTTCCGAAATGACTTCACCTGATTACCCATGAGAAACCACGAAAAGAATTATTGTTGGTGAAAGCTACGTCTTCAAAATCTGTTAGGTAACACAAGGATTTCACGTGTCATTCTACAAGCTTATAAGATTTTCAGTTTAACCATACCATCATCATCATCATACACCTTATCCCAGCTACCTGGGGTCAGCGGCATGGATTATATACCGCATTTGACTCTTATCGGAATCAAAATGGTACAAAATCCATACCATAGCATGAGAAAGAAATTTGGTATTAAACGCCTTAACAATTTAAGTTTAATTATGTCATTCTGTCTTTCATCAGCTTCTATATAAAAAGCATACATGGTTTTTTATGCTTATTTAAGGTGCAAGATTATTATACTACCAGTCACACCTCATGGAATCAAACCCAGGTAACTAAAAAGATGTTTCTGATGACCGTGAAGATCTGGTGAATATTTATCTAGTTATTCCTTCAGAAGAGGGTCTGCAGCCATCAGACATTGAACCTAGCAACCACATTGAGTCAAAAAGTGCTTTTTCAATGTCATAATTCTGCAAATTGGCATCATAGTATCTTTATATCCGAGCCTACATAGCCAGAATAATGTCCAGGGGATGATGATCTTGATTAGGTAGGCCAGTTTCTCTTGCTCAACATGAAATTTCTCGACTTGGTATGCCAAACTGTATGAAATGCCCTTGAGGAAAAAATGCATCCTCCATCTTGTCAAAACCTCACTACCAAAAGAATAAAACTAAGAAAGAATTTTTTCCATATTCTTTATAATCGCAAGTATAACTCACACACCCGTCGCCCACACACATATACTAGATTTCACAGTACCAGGATTCGACCCTGGAACCTCTCCTTCCAACCAGTACACTACATGATGGATTGGAAACCAATTGATAATGTTGAAGAGTAAGATTAGAGACAACTTGAAGCTAAAATATAAAGGTGTCTTGGGATATTACACTCATAAAAGTTAGAAACTGCAACATTATCAATTTAAGTTAGAAAGGACCACATGATCTCGAAGCATAGCCATACAATTCGAGTTATGACCATAAACTCAGGTTTTCCTGGACGATTATTAGGCAAATGAAGTTGGGGGAGCAGCTCTCTACTTCTCAAAATAGTTAAAACGTGATGCGGATGCACACAAGTTTACAGTGCACATGGTTCTTTCGCAGTTGCAAATCATTTGAAGCACTTGGCAGTTGCTTTCTTTCAAGTTTGATTTGTAAGTAAAAGCTATTGTCTCTCATGTATGAAATATAGTAACAAGAAAAACGAGGATGAAGAGGGATACCAGGCAATTTGTTCGGTTTTCTTAAGGGTACAAACTTTGCTCCCAAAGCCAATGCAATAGGGGGGCCAAATATAAATCCTCGTGCTTCAATCCCTGGAGTAGATTATATATGTGATTAGGCCGCTCAGGAGATAAAAGACTGAATACTCTAAAGTAAAAATAAGCAAGGAACACAATTTAAAGAGAAACATATAGTCTAGATCCAAAGAAAGTATACAACTTACTGTTCCTTTTTTTCTTTGGTTGTCAAATAACACGTCCAATTATTATTGCAAAATGGATTATTACACTTTTGAAAGAAATCACAACGTACGAATACTAAGCAATGGACAGTTATCAGTTACCCTCTCCTAACAATGAAGCATCAATTTATCAAGAAGAACACAAGCCACCTTTGGTAGGCTGCTGGGAGCTCTCCTAGTTGAGGGTGAGCTCCGAGGACCAAACCTAATTTGTGCATTAGAATGTGGGTGCGTTTGTCTCAACTATCTAAGAACATCCAGACAAATCAGAGAGCAGCTCTTCTACATTTTTTTCTGGAAAAGAAGAAACATCAAAAGTAACCACACTCAGTTCTTTAGTCTGTTTATATAACTGTTCTTTGGCACAGCTTATAAGGAAGGAGGTAAATATCTAGCATAGTCATGGCTAGAAGTACATGCTTTTGGTAATTGTAGTTGATCAATCAAAAATTGATTATTACTACCAGAAAAAATTTCTAACGGCATCATTACTAAGCAAAACTGATTACATGCTACCAGAAAACTTTCTAACCACCTCGTTATGGGCGACCACTATCTCCTATATGACTAAAAAAAGTATTTAACAAGACCATAGTTGTGGCAAATGCAATGTGCCAAACCCTGACTTTACCGAATTTCACTATAAGGCTAATATCGTTCACTAAATTTCATAAAGAAATGTAGTCCCTCCATCCCATATTAGTAGTCCTATTTGGTTGTTCAAAATGAACTCATCTTGAAAAACCAAATAGGACTATTAATTGGGAGGAGGGAGTATATAATACCAAAACAATCCGGCATATGCTTCATGAAGTCATCCGAGCTCAGTAAAGTTGCATCACCTACTTGATAAATGATAACCAAATGCATAACCATTAGCCTAGAAGAGGTAACCATACTGATAGTCTAATTATGAAAATATGCATACCAAAGGTGATCCAAGTACTCAAACTCTACAAGACACCCCAATAAAATTAGTCATAGAAAGTACATACTGTTTTTATGACTCAACCAAAAGTGTACTAAGAGAACACGGAAACTAAATCAATCAATCAAAGCAAAAACAAAAAATACATAAAGGCACCGAAAAATATACTAGTTCATATTCCCAGCAAAAAGAATAACAAAATAGCCCAAAAACTTTGAAGTTATAAGTCAAGCTTCCAATTTTTTTCAGCACTTACCAGCAACAACAGAGATCTTTTTGTCCTTGTATCTCTCAACAAACAAATCAATGCAGTCTTTAAACGCCTCAGGCTCAAGCAGCAAAGTGGTTATGTCCTGGAACATGATCCCTGCAAGAAGAACATAAAAAACCCACATCAAAAGACTCAATCTTTATCAATATCAACAAGACCCAGATGAAAAAACACTGTGCAAATCTTGCAAATCGAAGATGAAAAAAAGGAGCTGAATTTGGGTTACCAGGCTTGGGGAAGTCGGGGATGACACGTATGAAAGAAGCAATATTGGCAGTGCGATTGTCTCCATCAGCAGAAGCCATGTCAGACCTTGCAGAAACACAACAGAGAGGATCAACTGCAGAGTCAGAGGAGAAGGGCCGGCGCCAGCTCTTGTGAGCATGAAAAAAGACCGAGTTTTTTATGAGCGGGAGGCCATGAACAGGAAACAGGGGAGTGGACGTGCAGAGACTTGGATTTCTGGGACAAGCAGGAAGAAGTAGCAGAGACATGATCCAAGGCAACTGAGTTGAGTTCAGATGAATTCAGTCGTCGATAGCTTCCACTTTATAAGGATCATTTTGGGTCGCTGGATTCTGATCTGATGGTGGGTATCAAATCAAAGGTAGATGAGTGTGTCAATGAGCACTAATATTTTTTGTATGAATATTGGAGTAAATTTTTTTCAAATTGTTAATACTAATTCGGGACGGAGGGAGGAGCAAAAAAAAAGCATGATTTTTTATAAGGTAAAATAAAAAATTGCCCCATATTTTGGCTTCCACCTGCTCATGAATTTTGTGCATGAAACATGCAGCATTGTTTTAGAGGGGATTTATTAATTTTGCTCTCCTGATTTGGGGGTGACCTCATGGGCAAAGTCAATTCTGTACCTTAAAATTTTGATATAAGTTTCTATAAAGTTACGGAAAAAAGGCTCACTTATGCCTGCATGAGTCGAGACGATCTGGCCGTTGGATTCAGAGTGCGGGCAGTGGTACAAACCTATTGACCACCTATATTAAAGCCCGTTGTTGGATCAAAATTCGACGGCCCGGCTTATGCAGGTGCACGTGAACCCGGACAGACATCAACGAGACTCGTCGTTTATAATGTAATTAAAAGTTGAAGGGTGGACGGACAATCTCATGCGTGTTCTAAAAATACTGTACATCAGCCTCTACCTAATTAGTACTCCGTTAAGAGTAATTCAACGCCTTGAGCGATTTGCCTACTAGGAGACTAACAGATTGTCAATTCATACCATTAGTCTTCTAGGTAATTATTAACTAATAGTCCATAGAGGCTCATGACAATTCTAATTAGTCCATTAGTCTTCTAAGTAACTAATTGAATTGGTTTACAGTTAATTTTAAGAGGTCAATGCATCGCGTAAGTTTTTTTTATAACAAGGGGTGTCCGAGTCCTTATGACCCAACTAGAAGGGGTAGGGCAACCGACCTTTTAGAGCACCATATCCCGCCACCAATCCCCTCGGGTGTGTATATAAGGCCCACCCATCATATGACGGGGTCATATGGGTTTCATCCATTTCACTAAATCCCACATATACATTAGTACATGGGTTGGGTTAGAAATTGACTTAATTCCATTACCTTACCCCTATCTCAAAATGACCCGACCCCCTATTGCTAACCTAACTTTAATCACATGCTATAATCACATAAACACCAGCTCACATCTTAATCTGTAAACCAACTCAATTTCCCAAAGTCTAAACTAAAGAAGGCCTTCCCTTTAATTTGGTTTACCTATACCTAAACTACCACAGCTCATGAACCAACCCAATCATGGCCCCAAAATACTGATCGGGACCAAATCTCCTTCCTGCAATCATGAACATATGTTTGAGTTACAACATTAATTATAGAATTAAGAAACTATAGGAGATCTAGAAGGAGATCTAGAAGGAGAATTCAGGGGTTAATTATGATGTAATTGAGTGCTAAGGCATAGGGTAAAACTAATTATGATTTAGGAGAGCTAGCATAATTCTTCCATGGAAAGAATTTTGTTTTAGGCTTTGTATCATATGACCCCATCCCTGAAAATCCTGCGTCCGCCCCTGGCACCGGGTGAATTGGGATATAATCCTAGGTAGGTAGCCAATGGAGTAGGGGTTCAAACTTAGGACCTCTGCTTCAAGGGAAAGCACCTTGTCCATCACACCGACACACCGTTGTTTGCATCACATAAGTTATCATGGCATGTTGGGCTCATGTGAGACACTGCTAGTGGTCGACTGGTAGCAGAACTAATGCCGAAGAAAATATCTAAAAACTAACATAATAAAAAAGCAAAATAAGAACAAAGAGCATGAGCAATATACTGATGACCAACATGGTAGTTGCTAAAGGGGGTTGATGATGATGTTGATTTCATGATTGGGTTTGAAAATTGAGTCCCATTTATATGCACCAAAGCTCACGAAAATTGGCATGTTCCAAGGAGATACAGGGATATCCGCCCTTGCATCAGATCTCAATCGGATGGCTCTTGGGGCCTCGACGCACACCAGCGCACGTGAGCCGGGACACGCTAACTTTTCACTTGAAACACTACAACAAAATTGGCCTGTAGCGACGGATTTTTTCGGACAGATAAAAATCCTTCGCCATTGATCACTTATTTTCGACAAAAAATTTTCTGTCGAAATAAGTATATTATTACCGTCGGATTTTAGCAGCAGAAAGATATCTGTCGTTAGTAGCGCAGTTTTTTAACGACAAAAATGCAACTGTCATGAAGAATGCATCATTATCGACGATTTTTAAGACAGATAATAATCAGTCGTTAAAAAAATAACCCCATCCCCAAACTTTTTTGCCCTATTTCGCTCGATCGACCTTCCCCTCCTTGTGGAAGAAGTGGAGGAGCCACTGGAGCGAGGTCGCCAGAACTAGCGGGTGTCCCAGATTTTTGCGGCGGTGGAAAGCAGGAGGCTGAAGAAGACGACAGCGGAGAGGAGGGCGAGGGGCGAGGGAGTGGAGGGCTTGGAGGGGGTAGAGAGGAATGGGTCGGTAGACACGGAGGAGGAGGGAGGCGATTAGGTAAGAGGGTTTTCCTCTCTCAATCCCGTGTTGACGAAGGTTGCGAGGCGGTGGACATTGGATTCGTCGGTGTCCGGCTTGAAGAGGTGGTCCTCCCTCTCCATCTCCACCACCTCCGAGACCCACCCCAAGCCCCCTCGTTTAGGAATTTCATCTTTGCTCTAAGCCTTTCTCATTCGCCTTCCTCATTTTGCCAATCGCCTCTCCCAACCCACTCGACCAGGCTATTGCTTCCTCTACGAACAAATTGATGCGGCCACCATCATGAACATCGGAAAGGTGCTGTCTTTTTTCTTTATTCTTCTCTTAGTTATTTATTTATTGTTTCTGTGAGTGCCAACAAGTGCTTTCCGGCTTCATTGCCAACGTTGGTAGTAGCTTACATGGGAAAAGCTCAAGTCACAGTTCCTGCAGAATGTGATGGTTTGGGTTGTGCACTGAAGGTGTTCGACGAAATTGTCGAACAAGACATTGTGTTCAAAAGGGTTAGGTTATTATGATCATCTCATTAAATGTTCTTTTGGGTCATTCTTTAAATTGCAGCTGGATTTTGTGTTTACTTGATGATTTTTTTTATTGCACAGTTGTTGTTCGACAAAATGCTTGAGAGGGAAGTTGGCATGTTTCTTGTTTTTGGAGTGTGTTTGGATCTCTTTATGACTGAATATTGTTGCAAGATGTTGGTTCTTTTCCTGATGAGCAATTACAGAATGTCTGTAATTGGTGTTTAACAAAGAATTGTCTGTGAGTTTCCTGAGTTGGTTGCATTCTCCTTTTTACTTTTTTATAGCTCACTGAAGGTAATTCCGTTAGACGCATAAGTGCTGCGAGAACAGAACTACAAAATTGTTCTACTTTGACTCTCTAATTACTCAGGAGCAGACTCGGTTGTTGCACACAAATCTGCTGCTTGGTACCTACTTGAGATTCTTGCATGCATGTCATGAAGCAATTTTTCTTAGATTCTTGCTGCTTTTTTTTCTCATTTTACAGCAAAGATACCCTTTCCACTAACTCAAAGGTTTAGGTTGATGTTGCAAAATGGCATTGACTTGAGCATAGTAGATGTCAGCAGTCATTCATGGTATTTGACACGAAATATGGATATCAAGTTGCTTCTGCTTCTCAGTTGTTATATTGCTATTTTTTTCGTTGTTTACCTCATCTGATTATTCTTTGTTATATCATAATCTGTCAGGTTGAAGTGAACAGCTTGAAGGCTCGTCCTTGCACTGATTTCTCTTCCATTTTTGGTATGATGAGTTTTGTCACATTCTCCTTATTTCGATCGTGGTTATAGTTTTTGAATCTATACAATGGTTGCAAACTTAAGTGATATATAGATCCTTTATTCACGTATTAGGTGAAACCAATTGTTGTTGATGCGAGGAATTGAGGAGATGCTGCTGTTGAGTTGACTCAAAACATCACTTTCAGCTCCTCAGCCAAACTGTAATAGTTTTTATAATTTCGGATGATACCAGGTGAGAGCTCTGGTTGATGTTTGATTTATTTTCTGCACCAGCCTGCACAGATTGCTGGGTGCAAAATTGTGGTTCTTACAACTCCACCAAGTGCTGATGGTAGCGTCTACAAGGTATTAATGCACAAAGCTCATAGGTTAACACAATAAAGTATTGTGTCTTAATTTACCATGCTTGTCTTTGTAGGAGGTACTTTATTGTGCTAAAAGAGCTGGTGTTACACATCTTAAAGGTTCGAACCTCAGGTTGTTACTGTTACAAATTTGACTTAATGTTTATCATCTTCTTTATCTATTACCTATTCGAAATTGTTCATTCTTCTTGTTTATTGACCCTTCTTTCTTTCTGAAATAGATGAATATGATCTTAATTTAGTTTGTTGTTTTGGTAAACTATTCTGTTCTTCACTTTTATATATTTGCACTTGCTTACTTCATATCAAAAGCTTACCAGCCAAGTTCATGGAATTGTTGGACGAATTAATGGTCGATTTGGGACAATGATGTTGTTCCATGTTCACAATGTTTTCACTTAAGAGGAGTCGAGCACGTCAGCTGAGCTACAGGGATGATTCTTTTTCTTTTTTATTTGTTAGAGAACACAATTCATTGGATAACAGTTTTTTGTATGATTGTTTATGTAATGCAAGTACTAATTTAATGATGTATAAAGCTGATGTTCTTGGTTAGTTATTGTTATATTTATTATACAAAATTTGTACAATACAAAGGGAAAACCTTCTCTGCACAGCAGCATAAAGCTGCTGTTTTTTTTTTGTTTTTTTGGAAGTCTGTACCGACAGATAAAATCTGTCACAAATGAGACAAAACCATCGCTAAACATGTGTACCGACGGATAAAACAGTCATTACATATCGTTGTCGGCAAAAAATTTCCTTTTGTGACAGCAATATATGTCGAAAAAACATAGTGTCAACGAAATTGATCCGTCACTAAAGACACTTTTTCGACAGATAAAAACAATCGCAATTGCTCATCCGTCGACAATACTCTCTATTGACGGTCGGTTCCTGTCCGTCGTTTTTGAGCAGTTGCGACGCGACCTTTTTTGACGGATCGCGCGACAGATAATATCCGTCTCTAATTATCTTTTACGACGGATTATGTATATTTAGCGACAGATTTTTCTGTCTCTAAAGCCTGTTTTTGTTGTAGTGAAATTATGGCATTAAAACTTTGGCTCAGCATTTGGGCAGATGCTCTACCAATGTAGTCCAGTGTGAATGGCTCTCAACAGCTGGTAAAAGATATTTGAGGCCATGGTGCACTTTTGCGATGATGGAATAAAGCAGAAGGTTACGTTTCGGTGTACAAAATGGTCTTACTTTCGCTTTGGTATGATCCAATTGTTCTCATTTTTTTTATGAAACTACAGGCCCACATCTAGGCCAATACATTAACAGGCATAACATCCCATAACATAGCAGAGTTAATGAAATCTGGGAAGCTATTTCGCCAAGTAGTCTGGATAGAGTAGAACTGAGATTGACGAGCAATTGCACGCGCAAAAGAATTCCCCTCTTTCCTCACAAAAGAAATTTGAGCATCTGAGAGCTGGTTCAAAGAAAAGAAAGACTGCGCAATAAGGTGACTTAGGGGAGGAAAAAACTAAGCTCTGCTTTGATATTTATCCATTATCTCCCAGTTATCATCAGGCAAAGCCTCATGCAGCATTATTTCATCTTTTACGTCACCATTGGCATAGCCTTATCTCACATGACTATAAAGCCCATGCTCTAGTGACTTTACTCACATCTTAGCCCAAATTCTTATGCCTACCTTTTATGATGGATCACAAGCCTGGGTCGAGCAAGACGACCAGAACAGTATCTATATACTATACTATATATACTATCAAAAACAAATAGCTATGGTACTATATGTTTATAATTACACTATTGGTAAAGTGGAATGTAATCAGCTAAAGCCGTTAGTTGCACTTATTTTGCAGTTCACTCCATGCTATCAAAGGTTCATGCATTTTTCTCTTCTCTCATCCACTAGGTTCAATGTACGATTAAATTTTTGGAGTAAAGCATGCAATTATTGCTTCAAAATACCTGAAATGACCAGTCGAAGTCCACAAAATAATGAAATAAGATATATGACTTATTTAGGGGCTGTTTGGATAATGAAAGAGAGTTGAATAGTGAAACAGGTTTGTTTAGTGAATTTCAAATGAATTAAAAATTCACCCTGAAAGAGAACTTTCACGTAACTATCACCTAAAAGTCTATGGCTGGGCACCCGCAGATTAAAAAATATATTTCTGCCCTCTTCTCTTTTTTTCTTCTCCTCTAGGGCAGACGGGATCCAACTCGAGCACTTTGACTTTGCTTTCGATGCCGCCACTGCATTCTCTCCCTTTTTCTTCTCCTCTAGAGTTTTTTTTCCTGTCACCTGGCACCAACTTTTATATTCACATATTACCTGGTTTTTCCCGTGAAATCTCATATGGCCAGGAATCTGGACTTGAAGTACCAAAAATGCTTTTCTTCTATCTTTTTTTGTTCTAATACTGTGCGAAAAGGCGTGTTATATACAACACGAAAAATACAAGGGTATCTCCGGCGATTTCCATCTGCGACTCCATCGGCGAGTTCGAGTGACGATTCCACCGGCGACCCCTGCGGATTTCGACGATCCTATTCACGTCCCCCAACTCGATTTGGAGCTGCCCCCTGCTGGATTTCGACAACACGACTGACGGAAAGTGCGCAAAGGCGGCGATTTGAAACGTATACCTCAGGGGATTTCGGGGCTTCAACTTGCTGAGTTTCCCCCTGTGGTTCCTTACGCCTTCCTGCAACCGGCGGAGTGACCAATTGAGCTTCAGTTTACGGCGAGGAAGAGTGTGAAAGGCACCTGCCATGAAATACACACATACACACGACTAAATCGCGATAAGTTACAACAATCCTTACTGATTTTAGTTTCAAAAGGTCCGAAATTTGGATTTTTAATTTTTACTATGAACTATAAAGTCGTGTATTTGAAAGACACGACTATATATTTAGTCTTATACGTGACGATACGACTTTTATGTTTTCGTGTTGCACCGACACAATTTTTCTACTGACCACTTTGCCTATCTCCTTGCAGATGGATACAAAAAGAGATGAGTCTATGGAGGAAATACCATCGGAAGAGGAGGAGGATCAGGATTTTGTGTTGGCACCTCAACAGCGAAAACAGGGGGGCAGGAAGAGGAAGGCTCCGATGGACCCATCAATAAAGAGAACATATTATGCGCGACCGGCGTTTTGAACGTTTTGTCAACCGGGCGCGATGAAAAAGTGTGCGGCCCTCCTACGGCGTCACCAAAGATGTGGCCAACTGATCAGAAGCTGGTTTCGCTGTCATTTTTTAAGGTGAGGACATAGTTGTTTCTCGGAACCTCCTCGACCATTTGGTCAGGTACTGGGATGAGTCGGCGAAGATCTTCAATATCAAGAGCAAGATGCTACATTTCACAGAGCAAGAAGTTGCTCTTATCATCGGATTGCCCGCAAAGGGTGAAACAGTTGAGGTCATCCCCTCCTTGCCATGCCGACCGGAAGGTCAATTCTTCAGAAAGTACTTCGCCGTCAGGAAACTGGATATTCCACACATTGAGGAAATCATTGATAAGCTTAACAAGGGCGAAATGAAGATGTCAGAGGAGGACATGGCGAGGATGATCATCCGCCTCCTCTTCTGCATGGTGCTATTTCCACACAGCACTAGAGAGCTGCATCTCTGTTTGTACCATTACATTGAAGACCTCCTAAGATCGAGGTCATCCAATTGGGCTGGGGTTATGCATAATATGTTGGTTTCTGGTATAACCCACTCCAGCACACCGCGAGATCTCAAGGAAGGTCACGGGGCGGTGGATACCTAAACGGCACCTCATATGTCCTTCATGTATATAGCATTTCTATGTTTTCAGAGTCTTCGAAAGGCACGACTGATCTATACATGAAATATGCATTTTATCATCTCCTAAACTTATGTTTCTGCTAGTGTTTGTTTAGAATTATTGCTACTTTAATATAGTTTTTGGTTTTTGTAGGAAACAAGAGCAAAACATAGAAATGGGATAAAACGCGACTCTAATGATTGAATATTTACAACTTCGATTGCATATTTCTGATGGGACTGATTTAAGCTTCATGTTAAAGTACACGAAGTCAGCTTTCCAACGCCACTGACTGTTCGCAATTCGGAGTTCAGAGCAAAAAGTTATGATCATTTGAAATATCGCGTGCGAAAGAGACACAATGAAAGAGAAGATCCGTTCAGATTATATCCGGCGGCTGAGATTATGACGACGGGTTTTAAAGAAGAAAAAGAAAAAAAAAAAGAAAAGGAGCGCTGAACCGGCTGGTTCAGTGCCGGTTCAGTTAAAATAAAAAAAGAAAAAAAAAATAAAAAAACCCGGCCCGAGCCGAAGCTCGGGCGCTCGGGTCTTCGCCTGTTTCAGAACAGAGCGATGCTCTGTTCTTGATGAGTTCGCCGGAAAAGCTGGGGCGGCGGATCGACTGGGCTGAGACGACGGCGCCGGAGCTGGACAATCACGGAGGAGCTTCACGGCGGCTGGGCACGACGAGGTCTTGGCGACGGAGGAAAAATCATCACGGCGGCGAAGGGGCTGAAATGTTCTGTTCGAGCTCAGGCAATGGCGGCGAGGTCCGATGAAGAACGGCGGTGGAAGACGGCGACTGGCAGTGAGGAACTGAACGACGACGGCGGTTGGTCCTAGTTGGCAGAATACGGCGGAAATGGGAGGAGCATCCCACGGAACAGAGCCGTGCTAAATCAGGAAACAAAAATAAACAGGCGTGCTCGATATGGGAAGTCTGGATTTGGACTCGATTCGACTTCAATTAGGATTTGGACTCCGAATCTGCTATAAAAACGAAGAAAAGGAGAGAGCTTTGGGGGGATAGAAAAAGAGCCGCCGACAGAGGGAGAAAACAGAGAGAAAACAGAGCCGCCGACAGAGCTTGAACGGAGCTGCGACGGCCGGATTCCGGTGGGTCTCGGTCGGAGCAAGAGGCAGGTCTCGGCCGGAGTAAGAGGAAGAGAGAAGAAAAGGGCCAGATTTTGTTCACAAAACAGTTTCGCTACAGTACCGGGGGGGGGGGGGGGGGTTGCTACAGTGCGTGTCTCAACGAAGAAGACAGTGAATAGTGCGTGTGAATAGTGGCTGTGAATAGTGCAAATGACTTCTCTGACGAATCAGGCTTTTTCTTCCCTTATTTCCATGTCTAGCTAAATTTCATTGTACTAAGACTAGATGAAGCCCTGCTGATTGTTTGACTCTCAATACTTATTCGCATTTCTAAAGTTGTGATTTTTACTCCATATGCTTAATAATTTGCTATGATTATTCTGTTGCTCGAGAGAGGGTAGAGTAATTGTTAGTGAAATTAAACTAAGGGTTTGTTAATGTTCGAGAGATCTTAGCGAATTCCAAGGTGTTATTTGAATAAAAATTGCATTTTTATGATTGATCTTTGCTCGAGAGAGGGAGATTAATTAAGATAGATTTAATTGTTTAGTTGCATGTTCGAGAGAGCTGCACACATTACGATTATTCGTGACTTCGAGAGGGGCACGGGTAATTGATCACTTGGAATTGTACGGGTTTAACAGAGAGGATAGCTATTTGGTTTGGGTGGATTCGAAGTCTTAGTATATTTCTCATCATATTATTTTCACAAAAATTTCATTGCTTTGTTAAATTAGAACTTTTCATTCTGTTATAACTAGTTTCATAAAAATCAAATCTTTCATTAGAATTAAGTTGAATCAGTCCAAGTCCTTTGGGTTCGACCTCGTTACCACTAGACTATACTGAGTCTCGTGCGATTGTGAGTAAATAAATAGTTAAAAATGAATCAATCAATTGGCGTATTATGCAACATGACTTTATTTATAGTCGTGTATTATGTAACACAACTAAGTATATAGTCATGTTGCATAAGACACGGCCAAATTTCTACTCGTGTTCTATTATAGTGGATTAAAATTGTACACGATTTGCCTGTATCCGCGCCTTTTACTAATGTTTTCATCTATTTACTATGCAGATTTAGTTTTTTGAACACACGACAATCTTCCATGCTGTCGTGGGCCATACCAGTTCAAGGGTGAAAAGGTGGCCAGGAAGTGGGGCCATGATTACAGAGGTCAAGAAGGGTGCACAGAAGAAGCATTGTATGATAGACTACTGCAAGGGAGTGTTCCATAATCTCGAAGTATGGGAAGAAGTCGTTGATGTAATCATCCCCATGGCCCAAGAGGCATCTCTCATTGCTTAGTCTCCCTCAGTGGCCTCTCCTCCGTGACGGCAGAAGATGGAGAGGCCGAAAATGAAGAGGACTCCCAAACAACCTTCACCCTCTTCCTCAAGGACGGGTGCTCAGTCAACTGCAATGGGGCAATTGGAGGGTTCGCTTCAGGGCATACAGTCACTAATTGAGATAGCTCTGTCTTCGTGTGAGGAGATGAGAAGGAGTGTCAGACCTCTGCGAGAGGTTCTCCACTCAATGAAGGCATCTGCCGCCATAGCGTCAATGTTGTTAGAGGGTCAAATCTTTGAGTATCCCAAGGAGGAGAAGACTGAAGAGCTAACGAAGGAGACGAATGAATCAAAGAAGAAGGAGAGGATAAAGAAGTCATCGGTGCATCACATGGAGCCAAAGAAGCGGACCGATGACAAGGAGCATATGAAGAAAATTTTGATGGGTATGCAAAAAAAGGAGTTGGCGCACGAGTCAGCCTGCGATTCATTGAAATGGGGTAAAGGTAAGTTGTACATGATTATTTAATTTTTCGTGTCACATGGTACACGACTATTTAGTTTTTCGTGTTACATGCAACACGACTATGTTCTTTTTCGTGCTGCTACTAGCACGCATATGTAAAATGTCATTTTAGCTCCCATCAAACTCGCGGATGAGGAAGATAAGATTCAAAGGGCTACTAAGAGATCCTCCACGAAGTTGTTTTTGAAGAAGCTCCAACCAGAATTTGACAAACATATGGAGCGTGTAGAAGTCGAGGGTCGTCAGACGTATGTATGGGACCCTATTCCCCCCCTGGTGTAGTGGTAAGGAAGAGAAGGAGGGTTGTCTCTGCGATTGAATTACAGAGGATTAGGGAAGATGAGCATATACGGAGAATGGCAGTGGAGCAGTGACTCAGATTGCCAAAGCGCCCTGGCAAGAGAACTCAAAAGACTGTGGCATCTTCATCATGACGTACGTGGCACAGTTGGCGTCCAATGTCAACCCACCCGAGTTTGATCAGTCCAAAATTACACGTATGTGGCGCCCAATCATTGCTGCAACTATGATTCGCGAGGTTATGGACAGCGAGTTTGACGACGATTCAATTAGAGACAAAAATTAGGAAGTCACAATTGCGGGCTTTCTGAGGATGTCGGATGAGACTAAATTTCTATTCTCACATATATTCTTTTGTACATATATTCTTCTTCTTCTACATACTTTCTTTTTCTGCATGTATTCAATTCTACCCACATTGTACAAAGAATCTATGTTGTACATACAGTAGTCTTTCAATAAATTCAAATATATTTTTTTCATGCAACACGACTTCAACACACGACTATGTATATAGTCGTGGTCCCATGCAATACGACTTCAAACACACGACTACGTATATAGTCGTGTCCCATGCAATACGACTTCAACACACGACTACTTATATAGTAGTCTCTCATGCAACACGACTTTATATATAGTCGCGTACTAAACTACACGACTACGTATATGGTCGTGTTGCATAAGACACGACTATATACTTAGTCGTGTACTATAATATTCGACTATTAAAGCCATATTAAGTCGACGACACGACTATTACGGAGTCTTCTTTTTGTATTTACCTGTCATCGACAACACGGCTATAATTGAGATTCACTACTATAATGGAGATACATGTATGATGCATGAAAGATTTTTTTGCATTTCTAATAATTTTTTCTGTACAACCATACATTGCGGTATAAGGTAATATTTGTTATACAAGAATTTCACTACAATCTAAGTGAAGAATGGCGGGGGCTTGGGTAAGCCGGAGCGACGACTCTGCGTTGACTCGTTAGTAGTAAGATTGCCTTGTTGCGGGAGTCTTCGATTTCTGCACTTCCTTGGTTCTTTCGCAACAGTTGGGTTAGTACATCTTTTACGGTTGTAACCAACTTATCGATAATTGCCACATTTCAACCTCGACCTTTCTGGCGGGTCAGGCTGTGACTCTCTTCTCTTTGTCTGTCTCCTCCTCTTCTTTGGAGCTTCAAGCCTGGGTGATTTGCATTTGAATAAAACCCCCGTAATCTCCCCACTGACTCCTGTCTAAAGTAGGGAAAACTACTTCTTAGTACATGGTGCGGTACAGACTTGCGTAGTACCACTTCTCACAATATTCGACCGGGTTGAAACTCCTCTCATCGATACATGCAATGGTGTGCTTGCACGGAAGTCCCATGCTCTGGAAGAAGCCACATGAGCAAGTACTCTTCATTAGGTCAATAACATCCTAAGGAAAAAAGATCACAACAGCACACAAGGATTATTTGAATAGTCGTGTCTTTGGCAAGACGACTGTATGAATAGTCGTGTTGTGCAATAGTCGGTTATCTCCAGGAGGACGGTTTTATCTGAGACAATTGCGGAATGAATTCTTACCACATGGTATAAAGATGTCACTTCAAACTGCTGTAATGATAGCGGTTGCACTCTGACTGTTCCACCACTCTTATTCCTCATTTCGTTGATATGATTCTGTGCATACTTTGTTAACGGTGTCGTTAGCCCCTTCTGCTTCCATGCGGCGTCTCTCGAAATGGGAGGTTGTGGTTGCATGGGTTTGCTCGATCAAACGAGTTATTGGCCAAAACATAACCTTCCAAAGCATATTATTTACACTTTCGAATCTGCTTGAAGTGAATATTGCCATATATTTTACCCGGATATTCCACGTTAGCTTAATTTCTTTTATCTATCTTCTGAACATATTTCCAGGCCTCCTCATTGTGTTCCTTCATCTTCTGCATGATTTCATCGAATTCTGGTCTCCTGAAGCATTTTGCAGCTCGGAATAGCAGGTCCTTCAGGTACTTATCATTCCAATGATGAAGCATTTTAGAGGCCATATGCCTCAGGTAAAACCTATGGTGAGCCTCAGGGAAAGACATCAGTAACCACTCTCAGAAGTCCCCTCTGTGAGACAATTGTATCCAGAGAGGCCGGGGGGGTCCATAAACAAAGTGGCTTTCGGTAGGCTGAGGAACCAATTCCTGAAAATCAGAAATTAGAGTGAAAGCATATTAAAGAAATAAGAGATAGGTTGTAGACAGTCGTGTATGAAACAATACGACTGTATGAGTAGTCGTGTGCTCGAAGACACGACTACTCATACAGTCTTCTTTGCATACATACCACGTATTTATGGTTTCTTTCTCGACAACTGCATATGCAAGGCACATTAATTGTTGGTCCCCGTCGAGTGCAGTTGCAACCAATAAAACTCCAGGGTACTTTCCTTTTAGGAATGTTCCATCAACAGTGAACAACGGCCTCAGTGATCTTCGGAATGCTCTTACGACCAGGCTGAACATCCAAAAGACACATCTGAAGTCGTATCCGGCTACCTCAATTTCAATTTCAGGTATATCAGAAGATCTTTCTATCACCACAAGTGTACTTGGATTAGACCGCTCAAATTCCTATCCGTAATGTGGTAAAATTCGATATGCGTCTTCCGGGTTACCATCGATCAATCAAATCAATTCTTCTTTCGCCCTCCATGCCCTTTTATAGTTGACTTTTATGCCCCAATGTTTCTCAATGTACTGTTGCATATTAGCCATTTTTATGGAGTTTGAATCTTTGTGGAGGCCATGACACTTCCGTGCAATCCATTGGTGTGAGGCCAATGCATAATCTTTAGAACTTATCAAAGTGACGCATGTATGCCTTCCTTCCCTCCTTGTCACGGTGACTCCGTCAAGTAGATTCGAAGCCCGTATGTACCACGTGCACCCTCTAATCTTGCACTTTGCAGCAAATGTGTCCTTGTTCTCGTCCACCGCTTTGAACATGAATTTCCTCTTGATTGCGAAATCAGTAAGAACCATCTTGAACTGCTTCACGCTTTCGAATCTATCCCCTAAGGCAAGTTGTGCCTCATAGTCATCTGCTTGCAAACTGGTAGTCAACATCGTCTCCTCCTCATAATTTTTTGCAGGACCGGCTTGTGGTGAATAGGTACCCCAATCCCAACCACCGTCATCATCGTTCTCTAAATCTTGCGGCTCCGACGCGACAGATTTCCCTTTAGATGTGTTTCATGCCATGGGAACTCTAGAAGTCAATGCTATTCCTGTGGGATCTGCCTGGCGAAAATTTGGTAGCGTAATAGGCTCATCTCACTCTTTTGCAAGCCACGATAATTCTTCTTCATCGAAGATTTCTTCTTCATCTGCATCTTTATCTTCATCTTGGTCTTCATCTTCATCTTTACCTTCTTCCCCATCTCCCAATCTGCATGAAAAAATTTATATGAATGGACTTGAGAACACAACTGGAAGTAGTCAAGTTGTGTCTTATGCAACACGACTTCATATATAGTCGTGTTGCATAAGACACGACCAATCTTCTAGTCGTACTATTATAGTCGACTATAATAGTACACAACTTGCCTGTATCCGTGCCATAGAAGTCTTACCTCGCAGCTTCAAATGAGTAATCTTCATCTCTTCCTCCTTCAACTGCTGATGTGATCGACACATGAATTATACATTTTTTATCTCCTAAACTTATGTTTCTGCTAGTGTTTGATTAGAATTACTACTACTTTAATATAGTTTTTGGTTTTTGTAGGAAACAAGAGTCATACACAGAAATGAGGTGAAAAAACAACTCAAATGGTTAAATCATCATAAATTTGTGTGCACATCTCTAATTAGACTGATTCAAGCTTCAGGTTAATTCAAGAAGTCGACTTTCCAATGCCACCAACTATGCGCAATTCGGAGTTCAGAGCAGAAAGTTATAGCCATTTGAAGATTGTGAACAGTAACTGCGATCGATCGCTTTTGATCCCACAAGACAGTAACTACGATCGATCGGTATCATATGGCGTCGATCGCCAAAGCGATTGATCGGGAGGAAAATAACGAAGGAATTGCGATTGATCGGTAGTGCGAACGATCGGCAATACGGAGCGATCGATCGCCGTGTGCGGAAAACTGAAATAAGACCTATTTCGACTCGGATTTTGAAGGGGACTTCGTGGTTTCTCTTCAAACTTATAAATAGGTCTTATGGGAGAACGTTTTGGGCTAACTTTGGAGAATCTAGAGTTTTATTGGAGGCTAGAGAGGAGTCTTTTGGAGCAAAGAAGAAGAAGGATTCATGACGATGGATCTACATAAATAGGCTTCTCTTTTCTTTCTTTCTATGTGTAACTAAACTTTTATTCAAGGCTTGATGAAGCCCTAGATGTGTATTGCTATTCTTGGTAGTTTAATTTTATAAAGTTGATTATGATTCATGCTTAATGCGATTTCATGAGTATTCTTTTGAGTGCTTGATCATAGACTTGATTGATTATGAATAGAATTAGATATTGTGATTGATTTTATGCCCGATCAAGGATAAGATTAATTGCATTATAATAGGTTTGTGTTGATTCTATGCCCGATCAAGGATATGATTGATTACAAAATAGTGGATGAACTTTCGTGTCCGATCAAGAATGTTAGTGAATTCATTAGTAATTCGTGTGTTCGATCAAGAACACGAATTACCATATCATATTAACTTATGCTTAATAATAATTGAGAGTAGTAATTCCATGTCTAATGGTGGGTTCTCTACCTTGATATTCTCCATATTGATTGAATCCCAGTAATTTAGTTTAAAGTTCATTGCTTTCTTAGTCTAGAATCAACACTGCTGCTTTCTCTTGAATTTGGTAAAATATTAATCCGTCCCATGAGGTTCGACAGCCCTATTTAATACTCACTGTAGTACAATTGCCTTGTGAATTTGCAAGGGTTTTATATTTAAACGATCAATGTGGGTGTCTTATTGCCCGGGCTGGACGGCCTCTCCGGCGGTGTCTTACTAGTCGGCCTTACTTCTGCCTCTAGTATCCTCTCCTCCTCCTTATTTACATTGGAATTCATTTCCTTATTGAGAGTGGAAGTCTCCATGTTAATGCTAGTAGAAGTCCACTCCACGTACAGGTGGAGTAGTCCATTTGTGCCTTTGTTGCTCTTGTGAAGGAGAAATGCTGACTCCAAGTCTTTATCATCTTCAAGGAGGTATGGGAATTCAGAATCAACACGATATGACATAGATAATGTACCAGCTGCAGACTTTAGCGGTAATCTTTCTTCCACTTGCTGCAACAATTTCAGGTACTTTACTTGTGTATCTAGAGGCATGAGCTTCCATTTCCCGCCCACGTACGCATCAAAATTTGTAAAAACTCCATCGTAGTGTAAGTACACAGGTATCTTCTCCATCAGTACCTGCCATTAAAATACTGAAATAAGTCAAAAACCCCTAAGACACGATATATTGAAAACCGTATATGAGTGAAAAGCATCATCTATGAGTCGTGTTGCATAAAACACAACTATTGTTACAGTCTTGTTGTCGAAGACACGATATTGTAAATAGTTGAAAAATTGGCAAGTTTTTAACTTTCTTCTCTGGAACCAACTTTCATTATAAAAATCATAGTATTTGAACTTGACGTACCATTTTTTGATGTACAATGCCTCCGTTGAAGTTGTTTTTGCGTACCCAGTCTTTCTCGTTTTTTGGCACGAAGATGACCTTTCTCGAGTTCGACGGCACCGGCACTGGCGATGATATGGGCGGAGATGCCGGACAGAACTTCTCCAGAACGCTCCGCCTTCTTCTCCAACTAAACGCTCCTCAGATTCCGGGTAATATGGAAAAACCCAAAGTGATGGCTTATACCTCTTCCTGGGGGTATTTTGGGTACTTTCTTGGTCATACGAAAGAAACTAAGAGATTCCGGGTCATATGCCAAAACGATAGTTGGCGCAAGGTAATATGGAAAGAAATCTCTCCTCTAGGACATCACGTGGACACAACGTCCTCGTCGGTGCGGGGGATATTCAGGTACATGTTGCTGGAGTACACGGAGTTTGGCACATCGACGATGGTGGCAGACGAGTACAACTTCGGGGTGGTGGTGCTAGAGGTGGTAAGCGGAGAAAGGCAATGGATTTCTGGTACCCGAAGGCAACGGCGTTGCTGGTGCAGAAGTTCAAGGAGATGGAGAGGTGGGGGCGACCAGTGTCGGAGCTGGCCGACGGGAGGTTGGCTAAGGAGTACGACAAGGCAAAGGTAGAGAGAGGCTGGTGAGGCTAGGGATGGCATGCACAAAGTCTGAACCGACGACAAGGCCACGAATGGGGCAGATAGTGAGCATGTTGGACGGGAAATGTAGTGTCACGCCCCAAAATTCCTGACCTCGATCGGAGTGCAGAAGCCTTTAAGTAAACCAAATAAAAGCCGAGATAGGAACCTTGGGACGCGACCGAATACTCGATCACTCGGGTCAATTACATCGTTACAAAAGAACGTGTAATCAACATCACCAGGAACTCATAACGAAATTTTGAAATTGAGAACTAAGAAATTCTTCATCAAATTTTAAATAACATTGTCAATGTAGCAAATGAATCCTACTAAAATTATTACAGCAGATTAAATAAAACTTTCAAATAAAGCAAGCATCAAATCCAGGCACACACTGGCCAATACTAAAGAAATTCTAGCAAAATGCAATAGAGTAAATAAAGAAATTCTTTAAGACATCTCCCACGCATCTGCTACGCCTTTCTGAACTGCAAAATCCTGACTTATTGATCTTTGAGGCTTGCATCAGAGGATGCGTGAGTATTTCGTACAAATACCCAGTAGGATGTAAAAACCCACCAGGGAGATAAAATAGGTTATGAAGAATAAATGACTCAGATAAACAGGAATAAACACTCTCTGAAAGACCACTCATAGGTTTATGTTGCCTGAATAGCAAGGTCAAATGATAACAGTTCCAATGTACAGGTATAGAAAAGAATAATCTCAATATGACTCCAAACAATTACCAGTGTAGGGAGATAATGGTCAAGACACTCAAGGCTCCAGGCATCTATGGTGCAAGGAGTTACAATTTCTGCTCGCTGAACTTACCAATACGCAAGAGGTAAGATATATACCAGAACATCCTAGAGGTTCTCTTTTTGGAACCTGGCCAAGCATCTAGGCATGCTGGCCCCATCAGTGCTTATGGGCATGATGAGCGGAGACTAAAGACCTTCCGTAATGTCAACCAGTCTAAGACGTACGTATTTGCCTCCTTTCGGGCAATAGGGAAACCATGTTCCATAAATATCGGAGATTGCCACGGATCTAGCAATGGCTCGTGAGCATACTATGATTCCACCTTTTAATAAGTGGAGAAATAGGTCAATGTCAAACTGGACAATGATTCAACAAAAGCACAAGTCTTACCTTTATGATAATAGGGTAACTCTTACCGCAATGACTCACTCAACAATATATGGCTCTCTCTCAGGGAGTAACAAGAAGATTCACATATCTCGCATAATGAAGAGAATAATGAAGACTCACGATCTAAGGAGTAATGAATTTCACTCTTGGAGTACACATCATGCATCATGTCTTACCTTTGATAGGGATATCTCTAAGTATGGAATTGTATTACTTTTTCAAAATACCTTTCTAGGAAAGTTTGATCTCTAATTGGATACTCAAACCGACACCACGATGAACCATAGAAACAAGACCAAATTGACTCTTGTGCACGCTGACTCGTCCCAATGTCTTACTATTTTAAACTTCTTCACTTATTACAGTGACTCATAAGTAGTTTTATCTTACTGTATTAATATTATTTTAATCAGATTATATCATATTATGAGTAATAATACTTACTAGTGCTTTAAAACCCTATTCCAGTAAACTGTTTTATACTGCACAACCCACTTTCGACTGACCCCACTGTCAACATAGAAGGACTCTAACTCTGAAATTTTAACAGCAGATAGCCCTATGCGTCTAGTTTATAACACTAATGGCATATTTTTATGATTTTTATACATTTAATTATGATTTTTATACTGAGTACTGTCGGCGCAGAAACAGTTCTGGCCGAGAGCACATTACTTACTTATAATAGGTAATCACGTACTAATACCCATTAACCATGATAATATAACATTAATATCCTTAATTACTCCCCTCTTAGAGTAATTCTAGACTCTGGTATGTTCTGGAACTTAATAATTATAATGATTCTAATTGATGCTAATACCTTAAACTAGATTCAAGGCATCAACCTTGATCTAATTAAGCTTTTAACATTATTAATACATCCCTTAACCATATTGGACTATTAAATCATGACATAACAGAATAAAGAAGATAACTTTCATGACCATCCACGTTCAAAAGACATGACCTATAGATATTCCCATCAAAAGTAGGCATATATGCATCAACATGAAGCATTAAACAAGGTATGACATTATGAGCACTCTTATTTATCAAACAACGAGAAATCTCTCATAAAACAAACATTAGGCACTCTTATCTCTGAGTTAATATGAATAAGATCATCAATTAATCACAATATGAAAGAACCAAAGAAGTGCAAACCGAATTGGTTAGGAAAAATCATCCTACCACTTAGATGTATGCGAAATACACCTCCACGCGTAGCTCGTTCTTTCTTCTTCGCAACGACGCCTCCACACCTTCGATCGCACGAGAGAAGAGGTTGAGGGAAGGGGTAGAAGGTTGCTAGAATTGGTGGCAAGGCAAGGGAGAAGAGCTAGGGTTTAGCACAAGGCGTCCAAAGCTTTTGGCGTGAAGCATATGGGCGACCTCCTCCTTGGCTTTTATAGCCAAAGCCTCCTCCAACTAGGATATCTCCTAATTAGATCCTTCCTAATCCCAAATCCCAACTAATCAATTAGATTCCTTCCCTTAATTATGATTAGGGCGCCCAGCAATTTAACTCCATCATTAGATAGGTTGCAATCTTCTTAGTTAGGATATTACCTTATCAAGTTTAGTTCCCTACTCAACTAGGAAACTACCAAATAGGAGCCCTCCAATAAAACGCCCTCTCTCTCTTGCTTATGTGGCGTCTCCTCCTCCTATTGGCTGGTAGAAGATACTCTAATTACTTCTTTTTTAATTCATATTTATCTTCATAATTATCTCAGCTGAAATGATAACTTTCCAATTACCGCAGTACTTACCATGGAATTCCGTATCGGATATCGGCATCGTATCGGTCGGCTTAAGAGACAAAATATCGGAGATATATCGGAGATATTTATAAAAAAATATCGGTGGTCAAAAACTAGTTTTTACCGTATATTTTCATAATCTAGCTTCTAAAATGAGTTATACTAATTTAAACAAAGCATAGAATTTAAAATATGCATATTAGGATGGGAAACAAGTGGGAAAGTTATTTTTTTCCCTTTTTTTTAAAAAAAAATTTCTGAATTCTTTTTTTGAAAATATTTTTTATTATAAAATAGCGATATATCGCCGATATTTGAAAAAACCAAAAAAATGATATTTAATCGTCTCGTTTTATCGGGTGGGTCCCGATATCGATATATCGGCGATATATCACCGATATGGAATTCCATGGTACTTACCTTATCCACCGCGATTAGGTCAAACTGTAGATTTGCACCAAGATTCGCTCCAATCCTCTAAAGATCTCCTTGTGGCTAGTTACCCACGTTCACATGACTCTGTGGGCCTGTGCCACATGGCCCTGTGCCCAGGTCTGTGCGTCTAAAGCTAGAGTCCTGCACACACAAGACTCTGGTGTCCCGTGGTTGCACTACTTGTTACACTATCTTGCGTAGACCACGGACCACGTATAAAACCAAAATTAACCCATTAATTATAAAATTCAAATGAGTCTCATCCACTGAACACGTGCCCTGGCGCCTGGCCCCACTCCTGGCGTCAGGTGTTCTCAGACCCTGGCACCAGGCTGGCCTCAGCGCCAGGTTGTGCCCAGCGCCAGGACCAACCCTCGCGTCCTGGTTTTCTACTACTAATAGTCATGCGATTAACAAATCATACCACATCATAAACATCAAATAACACATCAAAGCACATCGCACAACCAGAAATCAAATCAGGCAATGAACTTTCCTATTTTAGAACAGTTTCCTAAAATAGAAATTTTTAGTTAACGTACCAATTTTCTGGTGTTACATGTAGTTTCTTGTAAGGGTTGAGGGAGGAATGGAAGAGGAGACATGTCTCTGCTGTAGCCCTGGTCAAGAGGATCCAAGCCGTTAGCATCCATTGAAGCTCTAGGTTTTTTTTCTTTTGTTCTTGACATGCATTTCATCTGTTTGTTGTAATGACCAAGAGAAGAAGTAGAGGGTTTTGAGGCAAAAGAGCTTTGGTCAGGGATAAAGTGGTCATGTCCTAAAAATCCCCTCAATTGTATCACATTCACTATCCAAACATACTGTCAATTACATTCATGTAAAAAAATTCACTATCCAAATATATTTTACATTCATCACGAAAGTCAATGAATTTCTTCACCTAAATTTATTTTCACATTCATTGTTCTTTCACTATCCAAATAGCCCCTTACACTAACCAGTAAGGCGGTTGCATGTGTAGGGCCTACAGAATTAGCAAATACAATAGGCAATAACCACAATAAGGTTTTAATTTCTTATACCTGTAATAGGATATAAGTTGCTAGCATTGGAAAACAAAAAAAGACATCTATGTTGTTTTCTTAACAAAAGAAAATGCGCTCATATGCATATGCAAATTCATTACTCTATTGGGCTTCATTTAAGGAACTTATGTGCCTGCTATTGTCAGCCATAAACGTGAATTACGTTAACTGTAATGTTTGTTGTGGGCCAAGAATCGTATAGGGCATTCGGTTGAATAAAAACGAGTATGAGAATTATTTCAGAAAAATAAGAGGATGAATAAGATGTTTTTCAAAGAGAAGCTTTATTTCTTTTGGACATGCGACCACTAAAATGGGTGGGAGAGTATATTAATTTTGATACAGATTGAATTTCCTTTGTTGTCTTTTTTTAAAGGTGTATGATGAATATGATGACGTAAAATCTTCTTTATCATCGTCCCCTCTTCAAAGAAATGCGTCAAGAAGGGCATCCGGCATAAAAATTTACTACTATGTTTTTTGTGTGGATTTTGTACGATTTTGATTCCAATAATAGTCAAATGTAACATATAATCCATGCCATTGACCCTAAATTGTTAGGATGAGGGGTGTGACGATGATAAAACTGTATACATAACCACGGCTGAAGTTACCCCCGAAAGGCATTGGCGCATTGGTCTTCCGTCTACCTAGGACCGGGTCTCGGCCTAACCTTTAAACCTCATGCGGTCGAGCCAGTTTTTAAAACACTGGTCCAACCTAACCTTGAGACTCAGCGAGTCAAAGCTTGAGCTAACCGAAAGTCGACTCCAGTCGGCTGACCTTATGCATCCATCCGATAGTTGCTAATCCATTATTGTCACTAATCAGTTGGCTTAATTAGTTGCCAAAAAAAAAATCTAATCTGTTGGCTCACATGGAAAAAAGACATTATAAGGCACCGGGTTTAACATTACTCTAACTCATATTAGCAAGCATAAAACAAGTGGCACGTGGACGCAAGCTATTTACTCTTCGACTCTAGAACGTTACCACGTGGTAATAGCCAAGAAGGACACGCATTAGGCAGCTGACACAGCATGTCGTTTCCACCTGTCATCTATTGAGCGACTGAGCAAATTAAAGCACACTCAAATTGCAAACAAGTGGCCCCACAGTGGACCTGGGCCCACGTTGACCGGACCCCACTTATAAGCCTGGGAAACAGGAGAAGTTATTATGCGTAGATCACCAATTAGTGATTGACACGATAAATTAGGGCCTCAGGTTAACCAGGATGATCGTGTCAATCATCCATTGCTGATGAGCATAAGTTGTACCTAATAATTTCTCTGAAAACAGCTTACTGCCTACCTAATCAGCTGGACTTGGGGCCAGTGGATTTTTAAAACCCCTTAACTGCCTCTCGTTGTTTAGATGTCTATTAGTATACTTGAAAATTGGAAGGAAAGACCAGGTGGACCGACGTGGAAGTTAAATCCACACTCAGCCGCCCTTGACTTCCATATTCTAGAACACAGACTGCCGACTTTCCTATATATTTTCCATGGTTTTTTTCCACTTAGATGAATCTAGTTTATATGACGCCGGCGCTTACGCGCATTGGCGTGAGCCGAGACGACGTGACCAGCCGGCGAGTAGGTTTGAATCACCATCGGTCCTGTATGATGGTGGATCCGATGGCTCACACGGTAATGGTTAAGGTCTTGATCTCGTGAAACACGTTGGTGCATTGATTTTCAGTCTCTCGTGTAATATAGAAGACCTAGGTTCAAGGAACAAGGTGATCCTAAAACAGTAGGTCTTATGTGAGTGAGTTGTCCGCAGTTGTAGCAACAAGAAAAAAAAAGGGCTTGATTGTTGGCAAGATGGAAATGCTCCACATTTAACACTTTTTTTTCTTTTTTTTTTGCTTTCATTAGAATTTCCATATTCTAACACATGCTTGAAAAAACTAACCTTTTCGAATAGTTTTCGTTTTCTTTTATCTTTTTTACACTTTTAACACTTATAATCTTAATCGAAAAAAGCTAATATGAGCTCGTGCACACGCGCATCAGCATAAGCCTTACACAATATAAGAAATGAATCTTCGTTACTAGAAGAAGGGAATTTTTAGAGTTTACTATTACTTACATACTTTTGTTCAATTTAAGAGAAAATTACATATTGATTCCAGCGCCTCAACACCAAGACAAGTGAGTGTTCAAATTGAGGACCTCCACTTCTTGGCCACTTGACAAACACTCCTTCGATTAAAGTCCCCTCATTACTTATACAATTTGTATAAGAAAGTGGTTCCCAACTTCTCGGCTAGTTGAACCAACACCAATCCATAATGTGAGATGCTCAAATGAGCTAGCTCCAGCCTGCTCATTAGAAGCAAACCAAGTTATTTTAGGTAATCAGGGAACTAATCCAAAGTTCAATAATGAATAGTCTAGACAAAACCAGGTCGGTCAAGAGGTGGTTGAAGAAGGTGGCGGTGGGGAGTGGGAGAAGAGTAAGCTACTAGTAACAACTAGCAAACGCAAGAAAGATCTAAGAGCATATATGCTGTATGCATCTACATACTTCTCTTTAACGCGTTGGTTTGCTGGCTGGAGTTGGAAGTAATTGACTTTGACGAAGTCCCTAGATAGTAGTCACTTTCCCCACTCCACACTCCCCCCTCTGTCCAAGTCTCTAGTCACCTCTCTTTTGCCACTTGACACTCTCTCCTTTGCCCAACGAAAAGTCCTTTTTAGTATACACTCTCGCTCACACACGCCCATCGTGCCTCACACAGGCCGTCGGATGATAATCCGGTGGACAACATTAATACAGTCGGCAGGCCAGTTTGAATCACCTGCCACCCCTCTATAATCCGCACCGTCGTATCAAAATCCAACGGCTCACAATAACCGGTCATACGCCGACATAGGTGATTAACTTTGAGCTGTCTATGTAATGTATAAACGTGGTTGGCATATACAATTTGTCACCTTATTCCTGCCTAAGTTCCAACCCTACTAGGAAGCAGCCTCCTGGCCCTCCTCTCTCTCATTAAACATGAGCCAGCTGACTAATCAGCTCCCCTTCATTGACGCCTCCTCTCCCCCCACGCAACTTCCCTCCTCCAACTCCCCCCTTATATACCCACCTCACTCCCCTCTCCTCTCACTCATCCAACTCCTCTACTTCTATATCTCTCTCAACACAAGCGATATCCTGTAGAGATTTCTTCATTGATTCTACTTCTTCTAGCTCTTCTTGCTCTCTTTGATCTCTAAAGTTGTCTAGAAAGGAATTGTGAGAAAGACCCATATCAAGATTTGCTTGAATTATGGCTTTGGAAGCTCTAAACTCCCCGACACCGGCTACTGCTGGATTTAGCTTCGACAAGCTCGACCACCACCACCACCGGCCGGAGCTGGTGGAGCCATGGCCTAAGAACAAGCGGTCGAAGAGGCCGCGGCTCGACCACAACCACCACCAGCCACAGCCGACTAGTGAGGAAGAGTATCTTGCATTTTGCCTTATTTTGCTTGCTCGAGGCGGTGCTGCGGCTGCCGCCTCTAATGCCTTTCAGCGATATTCATCGCCTCCGCCTCCGCCTCCGCCTGAGCTGAAGCTGGCCTACAAGTGCTCCGTCTGCGACAAGGCTTTCTCCTCCTACCAGGCTCTTGGCGGTCACAAGGCCAGCCACCGGAAACTTGCCGCCGGACCTGATGACTCCTCTCCGGCTGCTGTCGCCGGCCCTGCACCTGCCGCCTCCTCCACGAGCGCACCGGCCTCCTCGTCCGTAAAGGCCCACGAGTGTTCCGTGTGCCACAAGTCCTTCCCCACCGGACAGGCCCTCGGCGGCCACAAGCGCTGCCACTACGACGGCGGCCATGGTGCGGCAGCAGCAGCCGCAGCTGCAATCGCCGCCGCCTCCTTATCGGAGGGAGCTAGTTCGAGCCATCTAAACCGAGGATTCGACCTGAACCTGCCAGCCCTCCCCGAGTCATGGACCGGGTTTAAGGCCATCGACGAGGAAGTCGAGAGCCCGATGCCGGAGAAGAAGCCCCGCCTACTCCCAACTCATGTCATACCCTCCTCCTCAGTCTAGAAGAAGAACAATCCAAATTTTCTCATATGTGTTCGCCATTTTTTTCTTACTAAAACTTAGTCTTAGAATTTAGGAATTGTGTTTGGTTTTCAGGGGGGGATTTAGCATCTGATGTACAAAGATATGGATTTGTTCATTCTTTTCCTTTAGTGAATTATTATTTATCAAAAGAAATTTGTTCCAAATTCAAGTTGCTGAGCTACTGTGATCTACCCATCAATTATAAACAATGTTTTTCAACAAAAAAAAACGCAATATTCACCCTATTCCAATGTGATTGATCATCAAACCTTTGTAAATATTGATGGGCTATCATGATATATCCATTCCAATTAAAATGCAATTTTTTTGGCAATATTTCTTTCTTTTCTTATACAATTTTTGCAGAGTTCCTCGGCCACGAATATATGTATCCACCGTCATAAGTAGTCAGTTTCCTGATGGGTTCTCGTCATGTTAATCAACTGTTTTTCCGTCAAGAAATGTAATCAAAACTAATGAACTTTGTCAAATTGCAAGCTTTGTAGACCAAGTTTTGTGCATAATTAGAGGGGAGTGGTGGCGGTTGTGGTGACCGACTCTTCACCTACTCAAAGAAACAGTTGGGAAAGGCCATCAGGAGAGTACGGACGAGGTCCAGAATAAAGAACAGTCGGCGGCGTTGATTTGTTCCTGGTCTGTTGCCAGTTTTAAAGAGTCGGTCAAACAATTCGGTTTTGGAAGCTTCTCTCCAAGTGCAAAGAAGCTCTCAGAGAGTTTTCCAATTGCTGGTCTTGGTTCAGTGTACACAAGTGAGGAGGAAATGCCGTGTGGGACTCTGCAAATCCCACGAGGATCAAAAGGAAGTATTTTTTATCCGCCTCCACGTTGTCCACCTGACTATCCTCCGTCTATACAAGCTGTAGATCATCAGGATCGACGGTGCATGTGCGTTAAGTGTGCGTTTCATGTGCACCGTTGATTGTGGTGATCGTCGGTTCCCATATGATGGCAGAAACCCAGGCGGATAACATGGAGGCGGATGAAAAATGATTCCAAAGGTTGGGTGCAACAAGCCGAGGAATAAGTTGCTCATTTTTTTTTTTAAAAGGAAGCACTTGCTCGTACGTTCACCAAAAGCTAAGATAACGAAAAGTGTTGAGTAATTCATTCATGTTGAGTAATTCGTTAAGCCCTTCAAATATTAAGATATCGATTACTTAATTGTATACAAAAAAAGTTTTTGATCTCTTCAAGACGTAGGCTTGTTAATTTAATCAACAGGTATAATCTCAGTTACCCAGAAAACAGGTATAGTGTCAACTTGTCCATCGTCAAAAGATGTTCAACCTTTCTTGGCATCCACGTTTGGTTACCAAAAAATAATTACCAGTTCAAATGACCAAGAATCAATACATTGCTGGTGGCAGATGCTGAATCAGTGGAGAACTACTAAAGAGCATTTTTTCTAGTACTAGATGGACATCTAAAAAAATGCATGACTTATCTTTCATTCTCTCATTTGAGTTTGGTCCAGTCTTAATGTCAACATCACATTTTTCGTTGAAGCTATAGTTATTGTATGACGGCCATGGATATATTTCATTACGACCTGTTTTTTTTATATACAACTGCATGACTTATCTTAAGAGTACCAACAACCTGTTGCTGAAGTTTATCCTGATGATTATATTTGCCCGTATACATCCAACAAAACGTAAATCATGTGAACAAAAAACGTAGAAGAAATAAAGGAAAGAGTGAGACGGCAACACAAGTAGCTATGCACATATTTTGCCTAAACCTGCATTGGTCGCGTGAGAAACCAAATAAGGATCCATCAGCCTGGCCTAACTGATCTACTCAGCTTCTGCATTATCATGCTATCACTTATCAGATAATAATACATCAGAGCGGATTATTGGCAACGTTCGATGGATGTAAAGGACCTAACTAGAGGGGATTCACCTCAAATAGCTAGGGAGTTCTTGACAGGATATGTATTGCCAAATATGAATGAGCATATTGAAATAATAAGATTAAACATTTTTTATATGAGAGAAAAATGAAATTCCAATCGAAATTAATTCATTTATATGTATAGTCAACAGAGCTATGATATTCATCTTTTATTTTCATGCATGGGCTCTATCTATGATGGGATAGCCTAGTTGAGAGGAGTCAAGGAGGTTTCTTTTGTTTTCCTGTTGATACTCCCTTATTTTTATTTCATGTAATCGGCTCTACATTTTCTAATACTCCCTCCATTAAAAGAAACCTGTTTGCAATTGAAAATGAATTAATTTAATTGCTCTAAGGCTTGCAAAAAAAGGTATTCTCCCCTTGCTAGGATTCAAGGGGTGTAGAGATTCCGTGCCCGACTAGTAATTATAACAAGAAATCTACTAGCACAACCCCAATTGCAATACGAAACAATTATCCAAGCATCTAACTACGAACAATAAATAAACGAGACACAAAAATTATCGTGGTTAGACTTCTTCTTGCATATTCCACGACACAACAAACAACAAACTTTATTTATTAAGAGATTACAATAAACTTATGTGATTCCACAAAATCACTTCCAATTCCTTGTTACAAATCTCTAACCAAACCCTACTCTCTCCTCCCCCAGGAATTCTGTATCAGATATCGGTATTGTATCGGTCGGCCTAAGAGACAAAATATCGGAGATATTTATAAAAAAATATCGGTGGTCAAAAATTAATTTTTACTATATATTTTCATAATCTAACTTCTAAAATGAGTTATACTAATTTAGACAAAGAATAGATTTTAAAATATGCATATTATGATGGGAAACAAATGGGAAAGTTATTTTTTCCCTTTTTTTTAAAAAAAATTTCCCAACTTTTTTTTGAAAATAATTTTTTTTAAAAAATAGCCATATATCGGTCGAAACCGATATATCGGCGAAACATTGGCGATATTCTAAAAAAACTAGAAATTGATATTTAGCCGTATCGATTTATCGGGTGGGACCCGATATCGATATATCGCTGATATAAAATTCCTTGCTCATCCCTTTACAAGCTTACCATAAACCTTAAAGAACCATTTTTTGAATCCTTAAATACCTATTAGAGCGATGACCCAACTTACAAGCTAGATCTTTGCGGTCTACCGCTCCTGCCATAGCATCCTCCAAATGACCTTCCGGTAGACTGCTACATGTGTCTAGTCCTATCTTCAGATGCATCATCCATAAGCATGTCCGATAGACTGTTCCAACGGTCCAGTCTACCGCAAGCTTGTAGCAGGAGACCACTCATAGGCAAGTCTTCAACGTTGCCATCAAACCTCCTAGTGGTAGACTGCCAATGTGGTCCGGTCTCCTGCTGATGCTCCTGGAAATTCCAGATTTAACTCTATTACCTTAACACCCACCCCTAGTTTTTTGTCGTGAGGGAGTAAATCCAGCCATGTAATGATGGACCTGTGTTTTTCTTAAATGCAGACAGGTTTCATTGGAAAGAGGGGCTAGTTATCAATATGTTTGCTCTAAAACTTTTAGAGGGCAGTTATCAATTTCTATGAATCGGTTAGATAGACCAAAGAAACAAAAAGAAAGAACTTCGATCAGTTGCAGCATCTGCTGCAAAGGGAGACCAAGTTTGGAGAAAGCCGGACTATAATAAATGCTAAGTTTGCTACAACTGATTATGAAAGTGATGTTCGAAAGACCGAAAATGCGGTATACTAATTGATTTTACGTAGTTTTGGTGGCTGCAGAACTAAAAAAGAAAGCAAACATTGTTAATTGCAATATGTATTCACACATGTACCTGACATTACATCTTTAATTGTTATCATATGGTAATCCTCAATATATTTGTGTATATTTAATAAAAAAATTGTTTCTGTATAGCATATAAAAGAAGGCATTAACTTCGTAATAATGTGGATTTCTACAATAACCATCCTGATTTAATCGAGACAACAAATACATTCATTTCTCTTTCTTTTTTATTTTTTCTTGACAATACATTCACCTTGTAGCAGCCTGTGCACAGAGGACAAACAACTCCAATTTGATAAAAATAGTGGAGATATCTATTCATCAATGGTATGTAGAAAACAAAATTCTTTCGATCAATGATGCCGGCAACCTGCAGCTTCTCAACAGAGTGAGGACATATCATTTCAGATCTTGAGGGGTCGACCAAGGGTACTTCATAGATGGATCACGCGGAAACTTTCTGAAGTTGAGAAAAGGTGCCCATAGCAGCACGCTTCAAAGAAATATATCCAAAAATTTGTATCATTATCCCCCCAAAAATTCCAAAACAAACACAGATTATATCTTTCTTGAAAGAAGCATTTGGTATATATTTTGATTGAACTTAAGGATCAATAACAATCCCTAATCGGTAAAATTGAAGGGGGGATGGGAGCACAACATCAACTCTCAGATGAACTACTGGGATCAATTTGCAATGGCTTTACCACAATAGAAGAATACACCACTCATTCTCTATATAGATGGAAAATAATTTTGATAAGGCAGATTTCTAGCAAGTACCACTACAAGTGTTTACATGTTATAGAGATGATGCAAGGATAAAAATAATGAGTTGAATTTAAAGCTAAGGTGGATAGCAACATTATCCAAGAAAGTCACTTACCCGGGAAAGAAGAGGAACACACACATAAACTGCAGATACATCTCAAAAAACTTCCGTTTATACCAACGAATTCTTAGCCAATTCATAATCACTGGCTGAAGCACCTCAATAGAAAGAAAAAGCATGAGATTCAGAAGGAAAAAAGAAAAAAGAACATTCCTAAGTAATAAACCTGATCCAGTGAAGTTGGATGAGTTTCAACTCACCGGCATAACAATGAAATACCAAAATGCAACAATAGCAGCTTGAATTAGAGTCCACGTCAAATCTTCCTCGTAATTGTTTTGTCCAGTTACAGCAAAAACCGGTTGCTCAACCTGGGAACAACAGTCTAATGAATATCTAACTATTGCACATCTTGAAGAAAGTAACTGACTAGGTGATTCTTACACAGGCAAATAATGCTCCAACTTGAATGGCTAAACTTGTCGTTCCAAAAAGTGGCAATTTGATCTGTTTCTTAGAGAGTTCACTGATCACCTAGTCAGTTAATAAAAAAATAAAAGTGATAACTTTAAAAATATGTTAAAGTGATAAATTCGCAAGCAAAAAGACAATTCCATAGGAAACCATCCGATACGAAATGGAAATTTTGGTGTTTATGGAGGTTTCGATAGCAAGGAAAACGAACTGTTAAAAAGCATATCTTTTGTTGATGATATAAAACGTTTAAACTTACACTTACTTAATGTAACCTCTAAAAGAAGTCAGTTAGTTTATTGGAGTTTGTTGTGGTTCATTACCAGTTCTTTTGCTCTTCAGAAAACTCAAAATTATGTCACACAGAATTGTTGAGTTCATAGAAAAGAATCAAGATCAATCAGCAATTGGATAAAGCAGCAGATTAATAAAAAAAGGTTGAGTTATGACTGGACATCAACAAATGGTCAGACCTGGAACCAAGCAGCAAGAAACTCTTCCCTGAAATTTACATTGCAATATTAGATAGCTTTGGTTAGTTCCATCTATACTCTTCTCCAAACCAAATGAATCAGAAAGATTTCAAACCAGCTCTTTAAAACCAGCCACTTGGCCAGATTGATGCCCACTTCAATTATCAAATTATTGGAATGAAATGGAGTGTCATACTACTCCCTGACACTAACCACTTGTTAGTAGATCTTTTTAAGAAAACGATTTTGACAACATGAAGTCCCAAGTAAACAATTCTTGGAGACCAATGACACTTTTCAACTTAACTTAAGCAACCACTGGCCCCCATAAGTATGCAGGATCCCTGACACTATGAATTCGAATGCCACAAACAGATTAAACAAACGAACAATCTCTTAATTACATTAGGGATCAAGTTAAGTTTACTCAATTAATACCCTTGACCTCCGTTACTAGGACATACAGAACACACAAACAGAAGGAACCGTGGACTTATGAAATCGGCAAAACCGCCATTTTGCTTCTCTCTACCTAATTCAACTAATGATTAAAGAAACAACGTTCTGCGGCATAGTTCCACGAAGTGAAATGCACCAAGCATAGAAATTAGTAACGTAGAATTTAAATATCATTAACGATAAATTCAATGATAACAATATCTGACATAGAAACTGATAATGCAACACCGAATCTGTACACCAAATTCAGCATTACCCTTCTTCTGTGTCCGAAAAAATTAGGCACAGTTAAGCTTTTGAGTTTCTGTTAAGACAAGCAGCATTTGGACTACTATATACGCTTAGACAAACAGTATCACGGCTAAACACTAAACTCAAAGAACTCTGGATTGAGTAGGAAAAAGAGAAGAGAGAACACCACACATCTTCTCCGAGCTTCGGTGGAGTAGTGGCGGAGGCTCGGAGGCGAGGCTTGGAGGCGGCGGTTGAGACGGAGCGGCGGGGGCGGATCTCCGGTGGCCGGTGGAGGAAGGGGACGGAAGAGAGAGCCGGCGCGGTTGCCAAAGTGGTGGCGGGAGACATTTGGCCGGGACTTGAATGGGCTTGTTTGGGGTATTTGAATTTGCCCGTGGCTTGTCTTTCAGGCCCAAATAGATATGGCAGAGGGCCAGGATGATTGGACCACGTGGCAGAAGTTCCTCCAGACAATTTATGTAATCCGGTCGTCCAGATAGGACCCTGAAATGAACATGGACACGGTCGGAGTGTCCAAGGATGATTAAAACAACAAGTCCTACATGGCTGGGAAGACCACTAGGCACTATTACATTTAAAAAAGAAAACACTACATGTTGGGATATTGCCTTGAATCCAGATTGAGGAAGAAGACAAGAGCATGCTTGGTCGACCGGTTCAGTATGGCGGTTGACAGGAGGTTACGAAAGATTTCAGTTCATGTAGTAGTCAACCTGACTTGTCCAACAGTCGACCAGATGGGTTACTGAATGCTACAAAATATGCGGCGGTTGATCGCTAATGTCCAGCAATCGACTAGTCATTTGTGGTTGCTGTGTTAATGCAAGAAACTTCCATTTTTAGTTGGCTGGAGAGGGGTCCAGAAATTATTTAAGAAAATTTATGAAAATTTGCATAAATAGGAGCATCACAAAGAGATAAATATTAAGAATGATGAGGATTCTACTCAATGCGGAGTTTAGAGTTTAGGTGCATAATGGTACTCCAGGGAGGAGTAGTGCTTATCATGAGACTCACCCCATGGCTCAAGATAGTTCAGGGTGACATACTCATGAGAGCTCAGGAGGGTATGACTTAGAGGATTTGGTTAAGAAAGCTTTGGTCACATATGATTGTGATGGAAATTCACAAAAAGCGGTCAAGCTCAAGGTAGATTGGAGCTCAGTCAAATCGGCTTTGATTTGATATTACGTCGCACCCAGGAGGTTGTGCTTAAGGTAGAGAGCATAAAACAACCTGTTGGAAGTGAAGATCTTCAAGGTAACTTGAAGATTTAAAGGAAGGTCGAGATTTATTGGGATATTGTCTGAGGGAGAAGGCAAAACCATGTTTGGTCGATCGCTGATTAAACCCCAAAATAGGTTGACAATCGCAATATATTCTTAGTGAATCCAAGGTTGAACCACACGGAGTGAACTTAGGATTATTCTACTTTACCCTAAACTACAATTTACTTCTAATTAAAAACTACTTAACTTATTACGACAAGATTTTTAAATAATATGAAAGAGTGTAAAAATGTTAAGACAAGAATTCTAGAGCAAGGATTCTGGAGCAAGAATGTTAAGGCAAAGAGTTCAATTTTCAATCAATATCAAATATCGTACTTTGATTTAATTTATAAAGTAATTGCAAGCAAATAATGATTTACTTCAATCGAAAAATATGACTATTAAATTAACATAAACATAAGAAATGTAATTGATTGAATTAATTCTCTTACGCTCTCATTAGTAATAGCAGGGAATCACAAGCATTTGACATACCTTCTGTTAATGACGAATCAATCAATTATACATATTACTAATTTTTACCAAAATAAATTCTCAATTAATTTAAACATTAAAGCTCACAATTAAATCAAAATAGATATTCGATTAACAATTAAAAACTTCACACCTATGCTCTAGTGCAAAGATTTAGCTATTCATTTCATAAGAAAATAAATCAAATTCGGAAAAAATTGTATCGGCAGTACTGTAGCAGTTTACTATTCACATAATCACTATTCACAATTTACTATAGCATCGGTACTGTTCATCGTGGTACTATTCATCGCCTTCCCCAGACAACCAAAATCACTGTAGTATTACTGTAGCAGATCTAAAATAGTTCAAAATCGATGCTTTTTCTCTCTTTTTCTTCCTCTTCTTACGTCCGATCGATTATCCTTCTTTTTCCGACAATAATACCACCAGAAAACCTCCAAAACAACCCCCTTTTGGCCTCCAAACTGATCTCTTTTTTAGCCCAAAAATTCTATTTTTTTTTCCTTCTCTTTTCCAGGCAAAACAACCCCTTTTATAGACTGCAACCTCGTCCCAATTTAGATAACTCCAAATCAAAATTAGATCCTTTCATGTTTTGAAGATGAATCCAAATCTTACCCAAACTCAAATTTATCCCAATTTGAGCTTATCCAAAACTACTTATGCACAACCCATAACGAACACATCTTTGTTATGTCAAGGACTCTCCCAAATTCAAGCCAATCTCCTTCACAAGCATGTCTAAATTTGATCCGGTCTCTTCCTTCACCTTCGTGTTGATCCAAATCCATGCAAGAGCCCAACTCCAAGTTGAGCACTACTCTTTCATTCCTAATCAAGCCTGCCTCTTTTTCAACTCCCGCCATCGGCCAGAGGCCCAGAACTGGAGCTGCATGAGCCCATACCGCCCCTTCCTCTGTCGGGTATCTAGCTGGAGCAGAACACCCGAGCTTCGACTCAGGTTGTTCCTTTTATTTTTTCTTTCTTTCTTTTGATCGAACCGACAACTGAACTGGTTCAGTTCAATTCAGTTTCTTTTATATATTTTTTTCAAATGAGCTAAAACCCGTTGTAGGAATCTCATTCGCTAGATCTACAACATGTGGTTCTTTACTTTAAGAACAAAATCTGCCATCTCCTTGGATGACAATCAACAATCTGTATCATATCTACACTTGATTTTCTTTTTAAATTGATTCGAGCTTTAAAAACCCGCTTAACGTGCTCTTCTTCTGCCATTCTGCAATCCACACTTTTGAACCTACAGTAATAAAATTAAATCAAAATTAGATGCGTAATAAAAATATAATTCATTAAATTCATTAATGCATCTAAATTGGTTAATTAGAGCAAATTAATTATTAATCCCCTAATTACTATCCTAATCACTAATAACCCATTTTATTCCTATTCTATCATTAAAACTGCACTAGCAAATAAGTAAATAGAGCATATAAATATGTATATTTTATGTATATCAATTTTTGGTCTAGTATTGGCAGTCGACCGGTTGATTGACTGGAGGTTACGAAAGATTTTAATTTGTGTAGTGGTTGACTGGACTTGTCCAACGGTCGACTAAACGGGATACTAGATGCTATAGAATAGGTAGCAATCGATTGCAGTTGCTATGTGTTAATGCATGAAACTCCCGTTTCTAATCGGATTTGCTCAAGATTCTTTATCCTATTAGGGTAGGAGACTCATGGATGTCCAAAGGCCTATATAGTGAAATGAAATATCTTCTTGGTGGCAATGCGGTTTTAATGGAACCACACCAAATTATTGTGTGTTTTGTGTTTGCCAATTTTCTTTATTTCTTCGATCATCCAACGGGGTTAAAACCCAGCACTACAGACTAACAAGCACTTCAAATATATGTTTTTTTGGAGGTGGATTAGTGTTCTGCCAACTCAAATCCTTAAAACTTCACCAATCATTGATAGTTGGTTATCGATGGTGGATGTGCTGCCGCTGGTGCACGAGTTGCATAATCACAGTCCATGAATTGGGCAGACTGTGTGCGTGATTGATGGACGAAACTTTCCCAGCGGATTTGAATTCTGTGCTGAGCCTGATCCATTAACAAATTTGATGCTTGATTCTGCAAATACATTTCAAGTTGGGCTTGGATTTAGCACAAAGAAATCCATATGTTCTATTTGCAGCCTATTTATTTACGTAGGCTGAGGGAAAAAATTGTACCTAGAAAATGTTTCTCTTTTGGTTCTTATCTCATATTTTCCTTATATAGGGTGTGTTTGGTTAGCAGGAAAGGGAAAAAAATAAGAAAAGTCAGTTTTTTCCTTTTTGAGTGTTTGGATGGACAGAAAAGTCTGACTGATGAATACTATTTTTCTCTCTTGTGGGAATCATAAAAAAATTTCAGTTATACTTTTTTCTTTCTTAAATAGAAAGAAAATGAGAGAAAAGTCTAACTCCTCGTTTTTCTTTTCTTCTTTTTTCTCATTTGTCTTTTTTTCTTTTTCTATCTAACCAAATAGACCAATACTATTAAAGAAGAGGTTATCTGGGGTGGGATCAAGGTAAGAAGCAATATGGCGGGGCATCACAGTTGGCCCCTTTCACATGTTTTAAGTTGGTCACTAATGGAGGCTGAAAATCTTGCATTGCCAAAAGTGTGTCCTTAATATGAAAGTAGGTCAAATATTTAAATTTCATGTCATGAAAAGGAAAAGAAAAAGATCTTGCAGTTGTGTTTTGTAAGACCATGTCAGTTGAAGTAAGAACTTATTATCAAATAGACCACAACAGTTGCCATGTTTGATGTTAAGATCACAATTAACAAGAAAGAAGTAATGCAAAGTCCAAGAAGAGATGTTTACTTAGGAAAGCTTAAAGAAAGAACTACACAAAGATCAAAGATGGCTGCTCAATTTCACAACTTCAGAGCCTTTTTCCTCCAAAGGCTCCTGAGCCTAATTAGGGGCCTCTTTCTTTCAGGTAAAAGCACTCATTATTAGATGTTAAATCGTCTCTAGTTAAAAGCTGGAAATGACCCTAATATCCAGAGCTCAAATTGCTAAACGGTTCAACAACTCACTTCATGGATTTTTATGGGGTGAGCCTTTTGATGTGTCCTCCCTTTTTGTCTCATACCAAACAATGACTTCTTTTTTTTTTCCTTCTTTCTGGGCACAAATCTTTTTTCCTTTTCCTAAAAAACCAAACCATGTCACTTTTTGTTTGCACATCTAGTTTTTTTTTCATACTAGTATATTACTTCATAGATACGCACCTTATACCATCCTCATTAAGAATACCAATGAGCACCAAATTGTTAGTTGAATCCATTTATGAACCTCTTTTCTCCATTCACAGAACCCAGCTTTCAAGCTTCATATCTTGCCTAATCTCTAAATATCACTGGTGCAAATCAACTTCAACTGTCACCACTCAACAAGGAGAGTATCCAACACTCTTAAGGTATTCTGCCTGCCTAATTTTAGCATAACAATTAACAAACACCAACAATGGAATATTCAACATTTATGGCATGCATATGGCTGGATCTATGTCCTCTTGCATATGAATCCAGGAACTGGAGAATATACCTTGCCGATGGAAAGATGGTTCACTATCCACAATGCATGCACACATGAAAAGCTTTTTACAAGCCTAATGAACACTGCTCTCATTGCAAGAGATGAATTGGATTCATGAATGACAATCACCACAGCTATGTCAACCAGCAAATGTCTCATTCTTGTTTTTTTGCTAAAGCCTGGACTTGTTCATGACTTTATACCTTGGGTAGGCATCATTAGGGTTGGTTCTTTGCTACTAGGGAGGAAAAACAAAAGAGTAGTAGTAGTAGTAGAGACTAGCTAGGAGGGAGGGAGGGATATTGGACCACACACTTTGCCAGGACCATGGCCTGCCTTTTTGATGAACTGCATGCATCATGCATAGGGCAACTCTCCCTAGAATCTCAAAAGAAGAATCAGTGCCCACAGGCCACATGTTTTCTGATACTCTGTGGGTGAAAAATATATCTCGAGCAGAAATGATAGTGAAGTGCATGTCCAGCCATGAAAAGTAGAGTGCGATTTGCATGAACTTTTCTTTTTTCGTTTCAATTTTTCATCATTTTTGTAGCTTACTTAATTGGGCTGGTAATGATAGGACATACATATTGAAATAATTGAAAGTTAACAGAGTTCAATTTAATTTGTCCAAGCACTATGATCATCATCATTGTCAACTCCTTATCATGTATAACTTCATAAGAAAAAATACATGGTGTATTTCTTTTTTAAAAAAATTGTTAATGAGGTGTTTTATTTTAAGTCATTAGGCCATGACTGCAAGGGAACCGTTTAGTCATCCTTGAAGATGTCCGCTAGGACATCCTCCCCCAGGTAGGATCTGTTGATGATGATAATCTATGGCAGCGAAAGGGAGCAGCGAGCCTTTTAGAGCACCATATCCTGCCACCAATGCCCTTGGGCACATAAAACATCCACATCTCAAGCATGTTTCGAGTTGTGGTATTGAATTTTGCTTGAAGCTTTTTTGAAAGTCTTGTTCACTTATCTAAGTTGCCTCTCTAAAAATGAACTAAGATGCACATGACCAAGTTTTGGTGGGCACATTGGATGGGCAATTCTCGAGCTAAGAAAATGTAGTGTCGCACATGTGCTGACTAGGAACCAGTACAAGGGACCAAGCATGAAGCATCAAATCTGCTCTCCTTGCTGGTCAGTAGAAAGATATCACATACTTGCGCTGAAAGTGAGGCATCTTTTTATTAGAATAATGGCGATTACACATTGATTAGTGTTATTGACTATACATTATGTCTAATACAAAACTGTATAACTGGGAATATGCTTTGAATTTTACCAGTTATTAGTTGAGCTTGTTTGGAGACCATCTTCTTGGACAGTCAAAGAAATCAGATCATCAACTCTCGATTGCCTCTTTTTATGTGCATTGTTCAATCACATTGTTACATATCCTCTGAATTAATGGAGAATTTTTGACCATTTCCCTTTAATGACATTGATCCCAGTAGAACCATTGGATTTCTGTAATGTTTATAACACAGTATATGTCAAACTAATCAGTAATTGGAGGATGCAACAGAATTAGCACGTGACATATTTTGGATTGTAGGCTGATGTATTGTACCAAGATATTGCAACAATATATGTCCCAACAAAGTCATGGATATACATCAATATCAAGCAAGGGTATAACCAATCTGGCCAAAGGGAAGAGGACATGTCTACTTTTTTCTTCCTCTAAAGTGTCAGTGGACCCAAAAGACATGTGGTACCTTTGATTGTCTATTGCACTTTCTTCTGTCTAATGTGGGCCTTTTCTCAAGTGGGCTGATAGAAGTTTGTCGCCCACTGAGATCCTAATGAGAAAAAAGAAGGTATGGACAGGGATAGCTGGGCCTAGTGGGCCCACCAGTGTGCAATTTTCTTCTTGGACTAACCCTCTGGCTCCTCAGAGTCTGATCCACATCCCCATATCAGCAACAAACTTCAAGAGTGAAGAGACAGGCCGGGGACTAGCCTTTGTGGTGGTGGAGCCATGGGGATTGAGATGAAATAAAGGCTGCACTTGAGACCCCAGCCCAAGATGACTACAATGCTGATTGCTCATGGAGAACGCCTAGTAGTGACAAAGGGTGACTAAGGGGCCGTTTGGGGCGTGATAAAAACCAAATATCTACGTGGATAATCCACTTTCAGGTAGATTTTTTGAAATTATCCACTATCCAGGTATTTCAGCTGGATAGTGGATAATTTCAAAAAACCTACCTGAAAGTGAATTATCCATAGTGGATATTTGGTTTTTATCACGCCCCAAACGGCCCCTAATTCATCACACCCTGTTTTAGCCAGCCCACCCCAGTCCACATACCCGTTCATATAAAAGTCCTCTTTTAAATGGGCACCTTGAGTTTTAGAGGTGTCTCTCTCTCATTGGGTCTCACACTCAAATGGTTGTGAGGGTTCCACAGAGGATCTGAAATCGCATAGTACCCAGCCTAAGGTCTCGCGTGGGATTTGTGCCCACATGAAATGAGTCGTCAAGTTTGGAGATCGTTGGCGCACACACATGTATTGACCGATGGCTATGTGGCACATCAGGTGCACTGAATAATTACTCCTAGTATGTGGACTTGCTTCTTCTAAATCATCATCGTCATAATCATACTGTTTATTACAGCTATTTGGGCTCGACAGTATGAATTATATATTTCGTTTGATTCTTATCGGGATCAAAATGGTACAAAATCTAAAAAAAATATATTTAAGGACAATGATAAACGATTCAATATTATCATATTCATCGTATATTTTTTTAATATATAAATTAGCTTGATGATTTGGCTTCTTCTAAATAATAACTTAATAAAATCATCTAGTGAGGTTGTTTCATTCAATTGGCACCAGAAGTTAGGAGAATGAAAGAGATGGAGGCTCAAAGACCCAAATGTATGTAGATCTCATTCATTGAATGTGAATACAAGGGGGTGATGAACATTCATGAGTGAAACATGACCTTCATGTGTAAAAAAAATAGGACCACATTAAACAATTGCAAGAGGACCATGAGTTCAACAGTCAATGATCAGCATATGAAGACCTTAGGCGCATCAAATTAAACACCCAACCCCCATGTTACTCATGCCCATATTCTATGCCAACATGCATGTCCAAATTCCCAAACTGTGGGCCCAATGTATGGATGGTCCCACACATCTTATCCAATCAAATGCAGGCCGTACAGACATGTGGATTACAGTGGGACCCATCCTCACTAGGAGTGGCAATGTGGTAGTACAGTATATACATGGGGGCATTTTGGAGAAGCTCAGTAGCACTGAAACAAGGTGGAGACAGTGGTAAAGAGAGTGTCAGGCTTGGCGTGCATGGAGTGGTGCAGTGCAGGGAAAGAAGAGAAAGAGATCCAAGTTTGGTGATAAAATAGCGTATATAGATCTTGGCTGTAGCCTGTCTGGGAGGGAGAGGGGAGTGGTGAGAGCTTTGGTGAGATAAAAGGTGCAAAAGGAGGAGGATGAGTAGGCTGTGTGTAAGGCTTTTGCAGTACAGGACATGCTTCCTCTTGGCGTGCATGGAGTGGTGCCTTTAATGGCTTGTTTCGTATTTCCTCTGCTCTCAGGGTACGAGTTCCAATGCATTTGTTTCTGGGTGAAGGTTATTGGGAACGAGAGTGGAAGGTTTTGGTGAGCTAGCTTGAGTGTTCTGTGAGGTGAGCAAAGACCCAAGAGGCCAAGACCCTGTTTTTGCTTCTCCTTTGGTGGTAGGTGGCTGCTTGAGCTGTTTCGGGACTTGGGTGCACGAGTAGTTCGTGGTAGTTTGCTTATCTTCAGTTCAAGTTTGGAGTTTCTAGTAATCTTTTGATGTTTTTTGTTTTAGAAGAATTTTTTGATGTTGTTTTCATGTTTGTTGATCTATGTATATTTGCTTCAATATCATAGATTTCTGCCATGGGTCATTTTGAAACACTTCCCCTTTTTTACAAGTTTTTTCTCCGTGACCTTTTTTTCAGACTAATATAAGTATGACATAGATGAGTTGGTTTGTTGATCTTTTGCCAATATTTTGTGGAACTAAGAGGTATTTTGTTAGGGAAAGAAAAAAGAAAAAGAAGAGGTGTTTTGTTCTGGATCAAGTCATCAGCTGCTGTACATCCAGTGCTGTAGTTCATCTTATAGAAGAAGTCAGTGCTCAGTATCTATGGGCTTATGTTGAGGGAATCTATCCCTCCTCCAAGTACAAAGTATAAACTTTGAGATGATCTTGTGTTACTGGCACCCACTAAATCCTGAGCTGCTGTTTCTGTGTATTGTTGGGTGGTCTTAGGTTGTCTTCCCTTCTTTCAAAGATTCTGTCCTCCCCCCCCCCCCCCTTCTTTACTCAACCACCATATCTTTGGGTAGATGCTTCTTGCCCACCATGTCACTGCTCTTTGGCCTCTTACCCAAAGATGCTGTCTTCTTTTTATTTCCAGTATTCAAGCACCATATTTACAAGGAATGTGGACTCAATTCCCCAAGACTGAAAAGTTCTAGATCACACAATCCTTGAAAAATAATATGATATATATACTTTTTTTGTAGCAGAGGAGAACTCAGAGCAAGCTTTATATATATAAAACAATTCAGAGAGGAAACTGTGGTGTCAGTCTGGTGCTTGTGGGGTGTCTGCAAATCGAGATTATATTACTACAAAGGGGTGTGGTTGGCTTCCGGAGTCTGTGGGACCTGCCGTCGACTGAGGAAGCAGACCTTTCGATTGCACCGCCCACTTGGGTCTCTTGCCGAGAAGGGACTCCTCTGTAAGAGCCACTTCCCTCTTTTCTTAGTTTTTGGGTTGGGAAGATAAGAAACAAGTGTTTGAACTTTGCATCTGCTTGCTCAAAAGTCCACTTTTTAGTCCCGGCCACCCCCACCACCTATATTGGTTTTTACTCATTTATCTCCATTTTTTTCCATCCTTGTTGAAGTGTTTTTCCAGTTAGCTGGAGTTAAGACTGGAGCTAACAAGGTTCTGCTTTATACCTTGGGAAGATGAAGTTTATGAAACTTGGATCAAAGCCAGACTCCTTTCATACAGAGGGGGATGATGTCAGGTGAGCCACTTTCAGCTTTTTATTGTTCCTTGTTGATTTTGCTTGATTTGAATGAGTGACTTTCTTTCTAAGGCCTTTACTCTCTGGTTTTCCTCATTGTTTCAATCCCCTCAAAGTGAGTCTCAGCTGGATCTGGAGATTTCTGGCCAGAAATGTGCAAAGCGATTTATATCCTCTCTTTGGAACTTGATTTTTCTGGAATTTGCATACCAACAGGACTGTGAGGACTTGCATAGTTAATATGAGCTGTTAAACTTTCATCATCCTAATCAGCAAAAAAAAAACTTTCATCATCATATTAACTCAGTCAGGCAACCCTGGAATTTGTTTAGCTTCAATTTAAGATTTAGTGATTTTGATGGTTGTTTTATCCGCACGGATGGTTCACATATCTCTGCCCTGAACCTTGATACATACTTGTTTTCGGCTGGTGCTTCCAGGCATTATTAAGTCGTTAAGGTCTCCCGATCCCCCTCTCTAACGCAGAAAATAAAAGAAGTTTTAGACAGTAATAAATGTACAATAGTGTTTCTGCACATAGATTATGTATTCTCTGTTAATTGTCATTATTTATAGAAAATGTTGAAATACTCTGCATATGAAAAAGTTGGCATTGTGTTTCTTGAAATTATAATGAGCTAAAAAACTACATGAAAATGATACCACAGTGAAAATGATTCCAGTTCCACACGTGGTTAATTGGGTTTGTTAAGTTCCTTCTCCCAAGTTGGGTAGTTCTTGATCCAAAGAGGAATAAACCTCATCTTCACGATACAAAATTGTTTTCTGACATTGAACTTAGAGTTGATATCACAGTAGATGCTGCTTCTGACAATAGTTTATCGTATATTACTTGTTGGTTATATGTTGTGTATTCTGTTTTCTCATCCAAGGTAGTGATCTTTGAAGTTCATTGATGTCAATCTGGCATAATTATTTTTTTTTTCTCGTTGCAGGTATGTGGCTTCAGAGTTAGCTACTGACTTAATTGTTTATGTGGGAGATGTCAAATTCTATCTACATAAGGTAATCTGTTGTTTACCATCTGCTCAAATACAGTTTAAATTTGTTACATCTATGTATGAAAGAAGTTAACCTGCGTGCAGTGCTGATTTACTTTTCTGTGCACACCGTCCTTCAAATGATCTGACAATGTGCAAAAATGGGGGGGTGTTTAAAAAATTCAGCCTGCCTCCTGAATTGAAAGAGCTGCATTATCAATTGGGCTCTCGTTCCAGCGGTGCATCCAGGAACAGACTGCCTCTATTTATGTGCATAAATTGAGAGACAGATATTTCTACTGTCTCTCTATATATTCTCTCTCTCTATAGCACTAGTGAGTGGTGAGAAAAGTGGAGAGCCGATTTGGGAGTGTAATTACGTAGTATGCGCATCCTGTTAAGGCTTTAAAAAATTGTAGGACAGCTATAAGGCCTTCCTGCAACATTCCAGAGTGGAAAGTTGTGCTTAAAGAAAAATAATATATAAATAAATTTAAAAGTAGTTGACATAAGAATGTTAAGGTGGTTGTGTAGGATAACTGGGAAAGACCAGACTGGAGATCAGTGTATTAGAGAAAGCTTAGGAGTTGCCTTTAGGGGAGAAGCTGAGGAAAAGTTGTTTGCATTAGTATGGGCTATACAAAGTAAAGGCTGTTGTGATAAGAAGGTTAGAGGGGTTGCAATAAGTGAGGTGAACACCTTAGGAAATGATTGGAGCTAATATCAAATGATATGGATATGCTATCTTTATAAAATAGTTGACACGATGAGTTGGCTTGATTGAGCAAAAAAAAGGAGCAACAATGGAATTCAAAATTGACGCTGCTGACGCCAAATTAAGAGAAAGAGAGACTAGGAGACTATTTCTTATGCATCCAAAAGTTGTAGATACTTCACTTATTCTCTGTTGCATGGATTGCTAGCTAGGTATTGGCTTTAAGCTCGATAGTCTAAAGATAAGAGATAACAGGGAGAGATGTAGGAGGTAGGAGGAGATAGAGGAGGAAGAGGTGCAAAAAGAGTAGGCAAGGAGGAACAAGGAGGAAGAACGGGGAGGCGTAAGGAGAAGAAGTAGAAGGGGGAGTGAAAAGATAAAGGGAGATATAGAATCCAAATGATATGTTCCAAGATCTTGGCGAGGGCTTGTCCAGACAGGACAACTTAAATGGTACAAAATTTATCTTGCAAGGATTTCCGAGATCTCAGTGAGATCTTGCGAAGACAGAGAAATCACAAGTAAAGATTTCTCAACAAGACCTATTCATCTTGGAGATCGGTTGAGTTCTGAGATGTCATCCTAATTCCCCACAATGATCTTTTGATATATAAAGTTATCTGCCTATGATTAGGATCTGTATGATTCATGATCAGCGTTGGCTGTATATTGCAATTGAGGACTACAAATGCTTCGAGAGAGCGAAATTGAATTTTCTTTTTCTCTGAAAGAGTTAGAGGGAGCACTAATTTTTTTTTTCAGCTACAAAAAGATTGGGTGGAAATTATACTCCTTGAGTTCCACTTTAACAGTCCGATCAATGAACTAATTAAAGTTTCTAAATGTATTGATCTGAGGGGAAGATGTACCATAATTTTTATTGAAGGAAGGGTAATCAAATACATGTTTAGACTGTTCCCACCTATTTCCCGTTTTAGAGTAACCATTTTATCTGCAAAATACAGAATGAACATTTTCATGTCCTTTCCAAGTCTTTGATAAAGTGCATCAACGTAAAGTTAGCTTTTCCCCAGCCCCATTTTTTCCCTATACTTATGTTATTTTATTGGCCTTATGCATGTAACTTACATGTCCCGTTTTTGCTCTTCCACTTCTGATTCTTTTATGACTATCCAGAAGAAAACACTGATTGGGCCTTGCCTCATATTAGGCACTGAAAGGAAGTATAGACAATGGCTACCACTGAAGTTGATAGTTGATGCATTAATTTAATCAGACTAAGAATTTGAAATTGGCCAGTACCAAATGTGCCTAGGTATATCATCTGAACATGTAAATTGGTCCAAGTGGTGCATGCAACTGTTTGACAATATATAAAATAAAAACTGTGACAATGGCTCACTATACAATCTAGGTCAAGTGTTAACAGTGCACCAAAGGAGATAAAATGCTTTGTAAAAGGCTTAATTGTAGTCCGACAGCAGACTATGTTATAACCACAGTGAATATTAACTAGACTTAATTACTTTGTTTGTCATCAATGAGGAAACTAAGCTTTTTATATGGTATCATTCTTGACTTGATGCACGTCTTATGGTTTCAAAGTTTAACATTTTAGACTATGTTTTATGACTTGTTGGGGTCATGCTTGTGTTTTCAGTTTCCCCTTCTGTCCAAGAGTGCGTGCCTACAAAAGCTGGTTGCAATGACCAACGAGGAAGATGATGATGAAATTCGCATACCTGACATCCCTGGTGGCGCTCATGCATTTGAAGTATGTGCTAAATTCTGCTATGGCATGATTGTTACTCTCAATGCCTATAATGTCGTCGCAGCACGATGTGCTGCAGAATACTTAGGCATGCAAGAAACTATGGAAAAAGGTAACCTTATTTATAAGATTGAAGTATTCCTCAATTCAAGCATCTTGAGAAGTTGGAAAGACTCAATCATTGTTCTTCAAACAACAAAATCATTTCTGCCCTGGGCCAAGGACTTAAAGATCATTGGCCGTTGTATTGAATCTATTGCCTCCAAAGCATCTGTTGAGACATCCAAGGTCGAGTGGTCCTACACTTATAACAGAAAAAAGCTCCCGTCAGAAAATGGTGTTGAACCACAGTGGAATGGTGTCCGCAAACAGCAAACTGTGCCTAAAGATTGGTGGGTCGAGGACCTGTGCGAGTTGGAGATGGATTTCTACAAACAAGTTATAACAGCTATCAAGACAAAAGGAGTAGTCTCCAATCATGTAATAGGAGAAGCACTAAGAGCTTATGCTTTTAGGAGGCTTCCTGGCTTTAGTGAAGGGACAGTGCAGGGTGGTGACGTTCTGAAAAATCGATCTTTGGTGGAGACAATTGTGTGGTTATTGCCCATGGACAGAGGTACTGTATCATGTATTTTTTTACTTAGGTTATTGAAAGCAGCAAGTTTGTTGGATACTGGTGAAATAGCAAAGAAAGAACTTGTGAAGAAGATAGGGAGGCAATTAGAAGAGGCGTCAGTGAAGGATCTTTTGCTTCCTGCTGCAGCAGGGGAAGATGTCATAAATAATGTGGAACTGGTACGAAGTATGGTGGAGGAGTTTTTGATGCAGGATCAAAATGTAAGGTCCAATCTGACGATGGATGGAGAGTTAGAAGAGATCAGGAGTCCTTATGTATCGGGATCTTCGAAGCTCGCTGTGGCAAGACTGGTTGATGGTTACCTTGCAGAAATTGCCCGAGACCCTAATCTTCCTCTTTCAACTTTTATTGATTTGGCAGAAATGATATCAAGTGAGTCTAGGCCTGTTCACGACGGACTCTATCGTGCCATTGACATGTATCTGAAGGTTAGTTTCGTCTCTTTCTATTTCTCTTTAGCAATAAAATGTGAAAATCAACATGGTCGTAATGTGAAAGATTACAAAAGCAAGAGGAAGATGGAAACTATTATTACATTCGTACATGATTCAATTGACATGTGAAACTTCTTTCTCACACAACACAATCAATCTCCTAAGCTTACTCTAATCACAAAGTACGATTTAGCGAGAATTCAATTGAAAATAGTATCATGATAGTGATTGGAATCCATGACAGCTAATAATATCGACACTCATATTTTGGTGCTCAGTGACTCTTTCAATATTAAGGACTCAACCGAACTAATAAATGCATTTTATGAGAGAGCAAAGTTTGCTGAAACAGACAGAGCCTTGTTGTGTGGGCTGACCACCGTCTCATCTAGCCTATCAAGGTTCTGCTGATTTCTGGTGGGATTTTGCTCTCCAGAATAACATTTATTTCTTTGTAAAAAGGAAAGGGATGAAACAACCCTCATCTGATGGATAACGTCAAAAATTGTTGGAATTTTCTTGCGAGCTGATCATGTGCATTAATGCTTATAACATCTGCAAGTATTCTTAATTATGGCTCAGGAACACCCTGGTCTAAGCAAAAGTGAGAAGAAGAGAATATGCAGGCTTATGGACTGTAAGAAGTTATCCATGGATGCGTGCATGCATGCAGCTCAAAATGAGAGATTACCTCTTCGGGTGGTTGTCCAGGTTCTCTTCTTTGAGCAAGTGCGGGCGACCACTCCTGCTGCAGGTGGCCCAGACCTTCCTGGACACATCCAGGCTCTACTACCCCAAGAGAATGGTGGTTCCCATGGTAGCTCAAGGTCAACAACAACCAATACTGAGGAGGATTGGGATGCAACCCATTTACCGGAGCAAGTCAAGGCTGGGCTTGCCTCAGTAAGATTATCTGCAGAGACACATGACAAAAATGGTGACGACAAGGGAAGTGGAAGACTCAAGGGAGGTATTTTCAAGCCAAAAAAATTTCTGAACAAGCTATGGTCTGCAAAAGGGAGTCATCAGGGTGAGAGTAGCAGCTCAGATACATCTAAAAGCCCTGGGTCTGGTTCTGTCAACCCTGATGAGAACAAGTCAACTCCTTCAAGAAACAGAAGACACTCAGTTTCTTAGATTTTTGTTGGTTGATAAACAATGACATTAGAAGACTGCTGACTTATTTTTGTCGACATGAATGGAAGGCACTGGGGAAGATTAGTCTCTTTTGGACATGGTGATATTGCTGTAGTTGTCTGTGTATTAAGGTTCATCTTCTTTGCTGCTTGGAAAAAGTAGGGAAATGAATCAAATGATGCTAGTAGGCATTTTAGAAGTGAATGTTAACCCATTTTTTATGTACCATATGCAAGAAATGTAAGATGCCTGTTTGAGTTCAGCTCTTTCTTGTTTTTTTGACCTGGTATGGAGGTAATTGGGTTTTTCGTTGAAAGAACAAAGAAATCAACACCATTTCTTTTGAATGTTAGAAAAGAATATCACCTTTACAAATGCAGCAATTGGACAGAAAGTATAAAGCTTGATGCTGTTTTTGGTATATGAAAGTTGATCGAAGTTAAAAGCCAGCTAAATGCTTTAATGTTGGGAAATATCAATTTAGCCAAAGATTTTTCTATATTTGAATGCCATATTACTTGGTTTGGGGACTTGTCTTCCCATTTTGCCTTCCTGAAACCCTAAATCTGACAGTTTTTCATATTACATGGCCAATGAGCTTAGAATGCCTATTCATGTTTGATCTGCCCTCAGTCAAGCATTTCACAGAACCTTCCCCCACAATGATCATACGTGAGGAAGTTCTTGTTTCTGATCTTAGGGGGTGATCGGTAGTAATGAAGAAGTGGTTGTTTGTTTGTACTACGATGAATTATTTGGAAGCCTTCATGATTACGTACATAAGTGGGAAGTGAAGTTGATAAGCATTGATAGACAGGTGAAGTTCTTAGATATGTTGATTCAAGTTGAACAAAGCCTAAGATTCAAGTATGCAATGGGCACCTATCCCTCAAATATCTAGTTGCATCAACATCTCCATGTATATCATACATCCTAAGGGTTGATAAAGATTTTAAAAGTGTCTTCGTAAGAAAGCAAGGAGGGAAGTGTTGGAGTTATATATAGAGAAGACTTCCAATGTCAATAAGAAGGAGAGAATATCCCCATCAAATCAACCAATTTACTTGACATATGATGACTTGCAATCATCAGGAGGTGAAAGAAGGAAACAATTGGAGTTTGTATTTGGAACAACAAGATAAGAATACAATTTCGCATCATCTGTGATACGACTCTTCAAGTTATCATGTATTATATATTCGATTACACGATAGCACCGTTATCGTGTCGTTGATTGCAAGTAGGGTGCAACTTTTGCGGGCCAGCCCGCAAGCCCGACCCTACTAGCCAGTAAAACTGCAGGTATGAGCCAGAATTTAAGGCATAGGGTTGGGCTGGGCCACAAAATTTTAAGCCCGCTAAACTTAGGGTCGGGTAAGGGCCCAGATAAAAAAAATTGCTTAAACCCGCAAGCCCGTAGACCCAACACTAGTGTCTCACAGAGTCACAGTAGACTCGTAGGCCCAGTAGGCCCGTAAGCCGGGTGCCTAAGTTTATATTGAATTATTGTTGTAGGTTGTAGTGCCTCATAGCACTTTGCAAACCCTTGCCTTGTGGCCACCTACTCGCCTCTCAGCTTCTCCAGACTTCAGTCTCTACTTTCCATATCTCCTCACTTCTCACTGTACGACTACAATGAGATGGTCTACCTTGGGAGCCCTTCCGAGAGCCACTCGACCAACATCTATTTCAACCATTCCCAGGCCTTTGGCAGCGGCGGGATCGCCATCAGCTACCCGTTGGCTGAAGTTATCGCCAAAATCCAGGATGATTGCCTGGGGAGGTACCCGAGGCTGTATGGGAGTGACGATCGCCTCCACGCTTGTATTTCTGAGCTTGGTGTTCCACTTACCAGAGAATATGGTTTTCATCAGGCAAAAGAAGATTGAATTTTGTTGTAAATTTTCAATTTTTGGCCTACATTTTTCTTATTGTAACCTGTTCATAACTATTCTGATAAAATTGTTATTAAAGCATGAAACTATGGTTTTGCCATATATACAAAGCAAATTTAAAATTTGTTTGCTGGCATTCAATTGTTTTTGCTAGGAGATGTATGTCACACCACACTTGGGCTTTATTTTTGGAAATTAGAATTTTAGTAGCTATCATTGCTCTATTACTTTTGCTTAAGGATGATTGAATGTGAGATGACACCACTTGATAGAGATTTGCTCTTTTTAAATTCAAATGGCCAGGTAGAACCGACCGGAATTTGATAACTTTTGCAGTGGGACATTCGCGGCAATGCATACGGACTACTATCTGCTCATCCAATTGCTCCTTTGTTGTCCTCAAGGTAGATTTTACTTTGTATATTAGTTCTTGAAACATGCTAGTGGTGTTGTCCTTTTTGCAAATTGAAAGGTTTCTTGATATGCCAATTGAAAGGCCTGAAAGCCCATAGCCCGACCCGAAGCCCGCTTAGGGATAGGGTCGGGCTGGATTTTTGGAATTGTCTTAAGGCTAGGGTTAGGCTAGGGTCGAGGTTCTAGCTGTTAAGGCTTGGGTAAGGCCAACCTCCGGCCCGCAATAGCCCGACCCGCTTGCACCCCTAATTACAAGATAGCACTACTATTGTGTAATAGACGACATGATAGCCTTGAATACATGATAACCTCGATTACACAATAGCACTATCATGTCCCCGATTATGATAGCACCACTATTGTGTCCTCGATTACACGATAGCACTACTATCGTGTATTCAAGGACACGATAGCATTACTATCGTGTATTCGATTACATGATAGCATTGCGATTACAGTTTTAGAATATCGTGTAAGTTATTACATGATATTCTTACATTTCGTGTATTTGTCTACACGACTCATACTGATATGCCTTCTTCATATCTTGCACTTTAGAAGAAAGTAATGAAATTGTCCCTGTAGGTTGGATCTAATACACTACAAGGATAAGAAGCAAAAATAGTAAATGAAGAGAATGCACAATTTAAAATTGATGCGCAATTTTCAAATGAACGTGGTGATGAAGACGAAGAATTTATTGATACTGACAATCCATGGTCAGGGGATGAGTGGTTGTTACCTCTGCACACACAAGCCTCTGAGGTGGACAGAGGACGATTAGAAGTTGATCAGTCTGAGTATAAAGAATTTTTAAACGTGGCTACTACAAAACCATCCACGTCGAAAGGGAAGAATGTTGTTGTATTCGATAACTAGGAATCATTTGACGCATAGTTTATTCATATTAATGAAGATGGAGGTTGGGATTGGGGCACTCAGTATAATTTGGATGAGGTAGAGACATACGAGGACGAAATAATGTTGAGCAGTTGTTTGCAATCTACCGACTATGATGCTCTTTTTGTGTTAGAGTCTGCTAACACAGTAACATTGTTAATGGACAACTTGGATGTACACAAAGAGATGTTTCAAGAGAACACGCACCTAAGGCTCATAACCTTTTGAAAATAGCTGAAGGTGGCCACCTAAAGAACAAAGTGAGAAGAGGGCAAAGAAGTCCTCAATGGAGAGCAGCCTCCAACGGAGATGGCACCAGACGCGACCGCAAAGGAAAAGGAAGAAATACAACTAATTCTATCTCCACCTATTTTAAGCCATTGCAAGGTTACGACACATAAATCAATCAAATGAGGTAATTTCATATTTTTCATGATGATATGTATAGTCAGGTCATCGAAGACACAATATTTGTGTATTTGAGGACATGATTTTTCTCGTATCACACGATAGCACTACTCAAACACACGCAAGCAGTGCTATCGTGTCCTCGTTGACACGATAGCCTCTTTATTGTGTAATTGATGACACAGAAATAGTGGTATCGTGTAATCGAATCCACAATAGCAATGGTATCGGTAATTGAATACACGATATCATGTATTCGAAGACATGATATATTTAATTCGTGTCATCCATGATACGATATTTTGATAAGGTCATCTTTAATTTGGCTTTAACGTGTTTCAAAGAAGAAATTTACTCACGGTCAGGCAAATAACGTAGAGAACTTTCTCCGGAAATTATGTGAGGAAGTTGAAGAACAACCGGGCCAAACATCTTTCTTCTCATATGCTCCTAATGTGCCTAAATGAAAAAGGAGACGTTTAATAAAGGTAAGCAATGTTAGAAAGACACCCTACTAGCTGAATAGGCAGAGGAGAAGTCTCATAAAGGCAAGGAGATATCTCCCAAGAAGGATCAACAGAAATATTTTGATTGCTCATTCTTTGTGACGGACCAAGTAGTGCTTGCCAGCATGGGTTATATTACAAGGAAGAAAATGGGAGCAGGAGAGAAGGTGGACTATGAAGAAACTGTATCCGATTATGAACAACCTTCTCATGGATATAAGATTTAAATGGCTTCTTTGGTAATTCAGATTGGACACAAATTTTACACCTCGAATGAGTCTCTACATTAGATTTGGGAATAAAATCTAGACTCATCATTCTCACGAGAGTGTTAACATTCATATGTCCAAGCTTCATATGCCACATATTATTTTCATTTACATTGTAAACATGGAATAATTTGCATTGAAAGTAAAAACTATTCGAATTACAAACATTCAATTTAAACAAACCATTACATAAATATATTTTGCCAACAAAAGGGTCAAATTTACTTATTACAACTTTATTAGACTAAAAAACCAACTTAAAACCCTCATGACTAAGAAGAGCTTCACTAACTAAGTTCTTGCGCACATTTAACTGCATTCGTTCGAGAGATAAAATATTACCCAAGGTGAATCTCACATCCACTTTCCCTTCTCCATAAACTTGTGTTGCTATGCCATTTACCATTGTAACTATCTGGCCTCTCACTTCCCAATAAGAAAAAAATAAGGCTAAGTCAACACAAATGTACACACTAGCTCATGTGCCTACCCACTAATATGTAGGTTGAGTAGCTAGGTTAAGAATAAAGTGAGAGAAAACATACCTACTACTAGGTCTCGCCTTGTTGCCCCTAGCTGTGATCACGTTGGCTTGAGGGTTTTGACATGCATTGTCATCACCCCCTTTCATTTGAAGACACTTCCTCACAAGATGTGCAACACACACAAAGGAAGCAAATTTCTTCTCGTCCTTTTAGATCTGTGCAGTGGGCTTCATATTTGCATTATTGTTGATGTTGTTTTGATTATTGTTATTATTCTTCTTCTTCTTGTTGTTGTTGCCCTTGATACCCTTCTTTCCCGAACCTTTGGTTTTGCCTTCCACAATATTAACAAGATAATTGGCTTGACTAGAAGAGCTCTCAGCCACATTTTGTTTTCCTCTATGTCTTTTCTCAATTTGAATGACAACAATAAGGTCATCAAGTGACATCTCTTCCCTTTTGTGCTTAAGGGAAATTTGGAAATCCAACCATGAGGGAGACAACTTATCAAAAAGGACTGGAACCTATAACATTTTGTCAATCCCTTTCTCAAGGATTTTGGCCACAATGTTTTGAACCTCAACTACTTGATATCTAACATACTTGTCATCTGTCATCTTGTAGTTGAAGTGTCATGCCCCGGGCACCGCCCAAGCCGAACCGAACCCGGTCCAAGAGCCAAACCGGCGCATGGGGGTGACGTTTAAAGAGATATAGCGGAAGACTTATGCCCCATAAACGGGCGGTCTATCTAACAGAGTTTCGCAACTATTTTGAGCAAGAGTAAATAAGTAGACAAAGGTGGAGATTAACTCATAATTCAGTCCACAAGTCTTAAACCCACATACTAAAATCCTTAGCCAACGCACAGGGCTCGCAATACAAAAGTCTAAAATAGGTCTAATCATAAGTCCCAACATACACAATATTCATACATAAACATGGCGAAACAGATTGATAAACACAGTAATGTCCAAAGGCCTCTACGCCTAATCTCATACTCTCTCTGATCGTTCATCATACAGAAAATCATGTTCATCTGTGTGTCACACCACGTAGCCTCAAAACAAAACAAGGAAAGAAGGGTGAGTACGAAACTTAGTAATGGTTTTAATACAATCGGAAAAAATTAGAAATCATGCGGCATCACAACATAGCAATATAGATCCATGATCGACATGATTACACCATTTTCTGGTCATGCATTCATAACACATGATCCTGCATAATAATATCTCAATCACATACTTTCCGGTCATGCATTCATAACATATAATCCTGCATAATAATATCTTAATCTCATACTTTCTGGTCATGCATTCATAACACATAATCCTGCACAACAAATGTATTGAACACATGGTACAATCATGCATAATGATCACAATATGCATGTATCAATACAAAAGGTGAATGCCTTCATCAAAGAGTAAACACAAGTGTTGCCACAAAGGCGGGACACAGTCAAGGCCAAGAAGGTGTATCATGGTCCAATTTCCACAGGAAATATAAGAAGGTTGAGGTGTTTGCCCCTAAAGCTACTCGCCCTGGACAATCCTGGCCAAGGATGTCCGATTCTTACACAAAGAATCTAGAGCAGGTGTGTTCGCCCAGGGACATCTCCTGCGGTGGGCGAGAGTCCGAATTCCCACACAGGGAACCCTTGAACACGTAGTAGCTGGTGCACCAAGCTTACCACTCTGGATGCTCAAGTCCAGATGACAATCTCAGTAATCTCATCAGCAAGGCAAGTACACAACTCGCCCCCCATATATCTCAATGTAGCTCGACTCAACCCAGGGAGTATACATGTTCTACATAGGAACAATAACGAAAACAAAAACATGTCCTTTCGGACCAACCAAGATTCGATTAATCCACCGATCGATTAACCTGGCACGCAATCTCAAACATTGCATACAATCGATTAATCCCGATTAAACAATGATAAAACTTCATCTATGAAGTCCGATACATGATGCATGATATCATAATACATCCGTGAGCAAGACCTACGTGAGTTCCAACACATGGAACGTGCTCCCAATCCATCCCCTCATGCATCATAATCAAAACATATATCAACTACAATTCCATAATAAACTCCCCACATGTGTGTGTATTCATGCACATTCTAATCACATGGCAAATGCTTTGACATAAACTTATAAGATAATATACACATACTTCAACAAATTTAAAACTATGATTCTCAACTGAAATCAAAACTAATTCCATTATAAAACTTTAATTCAACCATGTGAAGTCGTAGACTCACTCATACAAACACGATTCTCTTCTATGCATTAAGCCATAACATGATCATATCAATTCTCCATAAATCATACTCATTATAAGAGAACACATCTCATCATCTACCATATGATATCCTTGCTGGAAACATGCTTAAATCACTAGAATTCCAACATAAGGTAATTCAATGTCAACATGCATAAAAATCAATATATAATACTATGCCATATACAAGCATTTAACATAATCCATACACCTTTATTTTCTATTTTCCCACTTCCAGTGGACTAATTTCAACATAATACCTTCCATAATCATCATAGTCATTAAATGGAGTGAAAACATTGAAATTTACACAATTTCTAAATTTTCGACAGCCAATCGATCAGCAAAATATGCGCGATCGATCACTGGCCTTCTTCTTCATTTCGAAAATTTCAAAAAACCAGAGACTCCATTAGCACGACTTGAAAGCTTCATACATGGTCTCAAACACTATAAAAAGTCATCAAACTTTCAAGAACACTAATTTATATCATTCTAAGATAAAGCCCTATAAAATCAAGGCAAGAGATTAGCATTTATTAAACCCATAATTAGAGTACTAACAAAAATATTCTAATCAAATAAAATAATGAAAACAAACCCATTTTTGACCCAAAGTTAAGATTGAAAAACCCATTACCTTCCTTGTTGAGAATAAACCTCCAACCTCCCCCAACACCTTCCAAAAATATAATTTTATATTAATATACAACTAATCTCGATTTAGCTTTAAAAATTAAAGTAAACCCTAAATTTAGAGCTTTGGAAACATAAAAACAAGATTTTGAAGATTAGGGCTTGTAAAAGATAGATAAAACAGTGATTTTTATGTTTTCAAAATGGATTGAAACAATGAAGGAAGTCAAGATTAAGAAGGGTTTTAAGGAAAACCTAAAGAATAAGAAAAGATTAAGCTAATTACCTTTAATAATTTCCCTCTTCAAGCCTAATAGGGAAGAGGCTCCTAACTTTTGGCAAAGCCTATTCCCAATTTGGGAAATGACATAGCACTTTCCTTTTATGAAAAGGGTTGGGGTAAACCTAAGTAAAATGTGGGGTAGAAATAGAGTTTTTGGCTAAAATTGGAAAATTTGGTAATTTAATTCGAAATTAGGTTTAGAAAAATTCTGAAAATTTTTATAATGTCTTCCTTTGATGTCTGGGAATTTTTGTCATAAAAACCTAATTTTTAAAAAATGGGTGAAAATATCAAAAAATCTCAAAAATTCAGGTTTGATCAAAAATCGCTTAAAACGCATGATTGTGAAGTTGGTTTTGATTAAAACCTTTATAAACCCATTTATTTTCGAAAATCACTAAATTCAACCTGAAAACACTTAAACCATACGATAACCGATAAAGAATATTAAAATAAACCGGTTCAAGATGAGGGTCCTTACATGAAGTATTCTCCAACCATATATATTTTCCTCATCAATGATATAGAGAGAGTATGCATTATTTTATATATCTTTATACATATTTGCTAGTATAATTTTATAATTAAAATAAAGATAAATAATAGTTATTAATGTTAGGTTAGTATTTAGGAGTTTAATAAATAATTTTACTATAATTAGTTAATTTAGATGCATTAATTATTTTAATTAAATTATATTTTATTGCGCCAATAACACTAGCTTTAATTTTATGTAGATTTTGAGGAGTTCGAGTTGAAGAACGCCAAAAGTGGAGCAAGTCAAAGGGAGCCCAAGTTATCAAAATATCTAATGGTTAGAAAAGCAAAAGAAGGTTTTTAAAAGCTCAAATTCATTAAAAAGCTGAAATCTGGACGTTGATTTAAAAAAAAAAAAGGGGGCCTCGTTTTAAAATTAAAAAACCGTCCAGATGAAATCGGACGGTTGAGGATGATAGAACGGGATTTAACATGAATGAAATAAAAAAAACAAAAATAGCCCGAGCATTGGGGCTCGGGCGTTCGAGAAAAGAAGCGAAACCGAGCGGTTGTGAGCTCGGTCTGGCGGAACAAAGGAGCTCTGCTCGAGGAGCGCTCACCCGAAGAGAAGAAGAGGAGATGAGCTCAGGCAGAAGCAGCAGAAAAAGGCTGGATGCACGTGGATTTGGGCTCGACCTAGGCGTCTTCAATTTGGACACGGGTTTGGCGTGATCAGAGGCGTGCGTGGCTCGGATTCATGCCGAGGCCGCTCAGCAGCTCAGATTCGGGACTGTGGAGTCGTGCTGAGCGTGGGAATGCCTTTGATTGGCTGCGACCGGATTTTGATCGTCTTGGATGTAATTTGACAGTTCGATTGGGATTTGGAAGTGGCTGGATTTGGCTCGGATTGGCGCCTGGGCGGTTCAGATGAGTTATGATCTGGATTTTGGGTTGTGTTGAGAATGGATTGACATGGATTTGGATTTTGGCTCGGATTTGGAATGATCCTGGACGTCTCAACCGGGGTCTTGAGAAGGCTATGAAAAACAGATCAGGAGAATCGGGGCTTGGGCTTGGTCGTTTTGCTAGGGGACTCGCAAGAACAGAGAGGAAAACAGGGGCAACACATTTCTGTGTGACGAGTTTGAACAAACTGAGAATAGAAAAACTCCGGACAGGACGAAAAAGATAAAGTTTTTTTTTTTTTTCCTGCAAATCTGTTGCATGCCTCTGTTTACCATTATTAATAGCATGAAATCAGTTTACTCGTGTCAATTTTCCTATTTTGAGTATGAGTAACTAAATCCCAAATCAAGGCTATGGGGTGAAGTTTCTAATTTCTTGGTTTATGTCTATTTTGATTTGATGAAGTGCTTTAATGTTTAAGTTTAATTTTATATTGTCAAAGTTGGTAATATATATAATTGTTTGATTCGTAATTAACTGTAAGTATGTCAAATGCTTGCGATTCCCTGCTATTATCAAGTATCAAGAAGAGCTTATGAGTTTTAAATTAATTAATTACCTTTAATATGTTCATGTTAATTTAATTATCATATTTATCGATTGAAGTGAATCTTTATTCGCTTGCAATTGAGTTATATATTAAGGGGCTGTTTGGATAGTGAAAGAGGGCTGAATTCACTGTCAATTCAGCCCTCTTTCAGGTGAAAGAGTGTGAAACAGGTTTGTGTAGTGAATTTCAGGTGAATTAGAAAATTCACCTGAAAGAACAAATTCAGGGTGAAAGACCACTTTCAGGTGAAAGTCCTCATGAGGACTTTCACCTGAAAGTGAATTCAATTCATCTACGAAAATACAATTCTGCCCTCATCATGATTCATGAACAGTATTCCCTCCATCCCAAATTTGTACCAAGATTTAATTTTCTAAATTAAACTAAAATTAATCCATTTTGGAAAATTATATGGTATTACTAATGTCGGACGGAGTGTAGAAAAGAGGTCATGCAGGGGTAAAATGGTCAAAATGTAAAAAATTACTTACTGTATCACATTCACTATCCAAACACATGACCAAGTATATTCATCTTAAAAATTTCACTATCCAAACGAATTTCACATTCATCATGAAAGTCAATGAATTTTTTCACCTGAATTTGATTTCACATTCATTACTCTTTCACTATCCAAACAGCCCCTAAATCAAAATAAGATATATAATAGTGATTGAAAATGGATCCCCTATGCATTGACGTGTTATAGCTTTAGAATCTTTGCCGTTTCAATTTGCTCTCTAGTTAGTTGCAAATCATAATCAATTTCTTTCTTTAAAAATCATGTCTTGATAAATCAAGTATCTTTTAATTAGAAGTAAATCCTGTTTAGTCTAAATTAAAGTATTCCTACCGTTCATTCCCTAGTTCGACAGATAGAATTTATGACTAATGATTTTTTATTGGATTTTTCCCAAACAAATACGCTCTTCGTAGTTCAGCCTCGGACTCACTGAGTTTATTACTTCACTACTACCTACGCTTGGGTAAACAATTGTAGCACCAAACATGTTCTTTTTCAAACTTTTTCTCCATGGCATCCCAAAGTTGTTTAGAGGTTGGCAATTACAGTGAAAATCATATAATTCATTTGCTCAAATAACTTAATATGTGGCCATGGAAAAACTTGTCATCTTTCTTATAACGATAACTACCAGCTGACCTAGCCAAGTCATATTCTTCAGATTTCTCCACAACCTGATAAAAAATCACATTGAATATCTTCATAAGTGGTAAGCCAAAACCTAATTTTGTTTTACCACCTCTTGAAGTCTTTCTCTTCAAATTTCTCTAGTTTTAAATTCTTACCTATACCCATTCTTATAACAAAATAACCAATAACCAATACAGAATAATTGTTCAAGCTATTGGGATAATCTATTTAGCCACCTACTAATAGATAAAATGTGAAAGGGTTGCCGAACAATTAGTGAAGACAATCGATCGACAAGAACTCGTCTTTGCAATAATAAAGATCCTTTCTTTGTAATTTCCAAATTTGAAATAGAAAACCCAAATAAGACACGATCTGAGGTGCCACAAAAGACTGTCCTTGAACGATTATTCTCTGTCTTAGTGCAAGGTTCCACTGGCGATCAAATAAGAGGTACAACGGACCTCTTTTGAGTTCTTGGTGCACTATAAGAAACCCGATCTCAAACTAAAGAAGAGTGTGTTGCCCACATACCGAATTGACGCACAAAAAATCCGACTCAAAGAACAGTAATGAAGACGGTGGAGAGAAGGGGATAAGAGATAAAAATATATGGGAAAAAACTCTCATAAAGAAGAAGATGGATGAGTCCTATTTGGGTTAGATTAGCACTAACTCATGTCCTAGAAACCAAATAAGGAAGAGTCACATCAAAAAAATTGGCTAGTTGGACCATTTCTGGATGTGTCCCAACTAGGTGTTATGACCGGCAGGGTCACAAGGTATCGATCGACGGCAAAGGAAAAGAAAGAATAAAAGAGAATAAAATGAAGTAGTTCTTTATTGCATAACCAAGACTAAAGAGGACGACCTCCTTATAAAGGAAGAAGGTGGCGCAGTTCCCTAGGGGGACGCACCACTAATTGGGGCTACTAACGGGCCTGGAATACATCCATTATTCAATCAATCAAATCTACTATCCTAGTAAACTAGAGCCCAATCAATTATCCAGTGTGATGTTCGTCCCTGTGACGTGTGCATGCTAACGTTCTGACCTGATGTTCACAACAATCCACCACGCTCTGCTATCACCTTGACCTCAAGGCGAGCACTCTGAAAAATGAGCCAAAATGTCGTCTTCCAACTCCCAAGTAGCATCCTCCAGCGATCGACTCTTCCAGGCAACCAGAATCTCCGTAACAATACGACCTAATCTACGGACCCGGCCTTTGTCAAGAGTAGATGCAGGAACCACTACCTTCGTATCCACAGGAGTCATAAGGGATAGAGGTCCGCCCATTGTTGCTAACGTCGGATCCCCCACAAAGCGTCGAAGATGAGAAACATGGAATACAAGATGCACGAGAGACCTCGGAGGTAGGGCCAGGCGATAAGCCACAGACCCAACATGCTCAATCACAGAATAGGGCCTATGATAACGAGGTACCAGCTTGGCCTGATTAGTCCAAAAAATAGAAGTCTGACGCTGAGGCAATAAGGACACGTAGACCAAATCACCAACTTGGAATACCTTGTTAGTTCACTGCTTGTCATAGATTTGTTTTCATATGATTCCTGGCTGAGGCTAGATTGGCCTTCAGCTGTCGGAGAACCTCATCCCGTGTTTGAAACATGTAATCTACCTCCGCAATTGAAGACTTGTAAGGCACATATGAAAGGACAGAAGGAGGTGGTCAGCCATAGACCGTTTCAAAGGGTGTAAACCCAGTCCTCATATGGTAGGCCGTATTATAGGACCGTTCGGCCCATGGAAGGAGTTGTAGCCATTTGCGGGGTTGATCCCCCACGAAGCATCGCAAATATTGCTCCAAGCACCTATTGATGACCTCCGTCTGGCCATCTGTTTGTGGATGATAGGCCGTGCTCATGGTGAGTACCGTGCCTTGGAGAGCAAAAAACTCACGCCAAAAATGAGAGATGAAAACTTTGTCCCTATCGGAGACTATAGTCTTAGGCATCCCATGCAGCTTAGCAATGTCCTTCACAAAAGTTTCAGCAACCGTCCGGGCGGTGAAGGGATGGTTCAATGCACAAAAGTGAGCATACTTAGATAGGAGTCCACTACGACGAGAATGACCGATTTCCCCTGAACAACCGGCAACACTTCAACAAAATCCATGGAAATATCCTCCCATATTTGATTCGGAATGGGAAGGGGTTAGAGGAGAACCTGCGGTGAAGTGGTGACAGCTTTGGCTCGCTGGCAAGTGTCACATGCGGCCACATATGTCTGAACGTCCCGTCGAAGATCGAGCCACAGAAAACTCTGGCTCACCCTTTTGTACGTCCAGAAGGTACCTTTGTGGCCCGCCATCAGTGTGTCATGGAAATGTGAGAGAATACGTCGATGCAGGTCTGCAGTGTCTGGCACCCATAACTTCCCTTTGCATAGCAAAATGTCCCCATGCCAAGAAAAAGAATGGGCATCTGACTGCTGCCCCTGCACATGCTCAATCAGCTGTTGAGTGTACGAGTCATCCGTATATGCTCGACGAAGGTCGGGAAGAAAAGGGCAATTCGGTCCCATCATAGCCAAGCATACACCCTTCGTGGATCGCCGAGAGAGAGCATCAGCGACTGTGCTATCTGAGTCCTTCTTGTAGACAATCTCATAGTCATACCCCAAGAGCTTGCTAACCCAGCGTTGCTACGCTGGTGTGGACACCCGTTGTTCTAGAAAATATTTTAGTGGCTGATGGTCTTAGCAGATAACAAATCAACGACCCAGAAAGTATGGCCGCCACTTTGTCACAGCATGAACGATGGCAAGCATTTCCCTCTCATACGCCGAAAGGGTCAAGGAGCGACCGGCGAGGGACTTACTGAAGAAGGCCTCCGGACGTTCTTTCTACAAGAGAACCGCCCCCAAGCCTGTGTCCGAGGCATCAGTTTCCATCACAAATGGAAGAGTGAAGTCCGGCAATACGAGAATCGGCGCTGTAACCATAGCCTGTTTCAGGTGGTCAAAAGCCACATGCGCCTCATCCATCCAAGTAAAAGCCCCCTTTTTAAGTAATGCAGTTAGTGGGCTGGCAATAATTCCATACTAGCTTATGAATCGACGATAATAACCTGTCAACCCCAGAAATCCCCGTAGGCCCTTGACACATGTAGGGGTCGGCCAAGACATCATTGCGGAGACCTTCAAGGGATCGGTGGCCACTCCATCATGAGAAATGAGATAGCCCAACCCCAAATACTCCACCTGTTTGCTTCCAAAAGAATATTTTGACCGTTTGAGAAACAATGAATGTGCCCGTAAGGTAGAGAAAACTGACCATAAGTGTTCCAAGTGGGCTTCCCACGACTTGTTGTAGATGAGGATGTCATCGAAGAAAACCAGAATGAACTGGCGGAGGAAGGGATTTAACAAATCATTCATTAAACTCTAGAAAGTTGCTGGCTGGCGCATTTGTCAGGCCGAAAGGCATGACCAGGAACTCAAAATGGCCGTCATGAGTACGAAGTGCGGTTTTGGGTACATGTGATGGCTTCATTACCCTGATCGCAAGTCGAGCTTGCTAAACACAATGCCCCCAGCCAATTCATCCAACAATTCCTCAATAACAGGAATTGGGTCTTTGTCCTTCACAGTAATAGCTTTCAGAGCACGGTAGTCGACACAAAATCGTCACGTCCCATCCTTCTTGCGCACCAATAAAACAGGAGAAGAGAAGGAACTAGTGCTAGGCTGAATGATACCTGATTGTTACATGTCCTGCACCAACCGCTCAATTTCAGCCTTTTGAACATGAGGATATCGATATGGTCGGACGTTGTCCGGTGCAGCATTAGGTAGTATCGGGATAGAGTGGTCATGAGATCTGGCCAGTGGAAGGCCTGTTGGTTCGGAGAAGATGTCGGCATGGTCATCTAGCAAGAGACACAGGTCATTAGGAAGGTCGACCTGTTCGACGTCAACAATGGCCCGTTGCTGCAACAATAGTCCCCTGTGGTGCAAACCTAAAGAACGACCCCACTGCCTAGGCCGTATGCAAGGCACCCGGTTGTTCCCCATGGAGTCGTACCCATTGCCCTTGCACTTCGAAATCGATGATTAAATCATTAAAGTTCCATACCACATCCCTGAGGTCCTGCATCCATTGGACCCCTAAGACCACATCCGCACCCTTTGTAGGCAATAAGAATAAGTCTGTGATAAAAGTGTGACCTTGAATGGGGAGACCTGAGCGCAAACGCCTGAGCTCCGGAGGTGTTTGTCGTCCTCAATGAGAACGTCAAAGGGCTTGACATCGGACACGTAACATCCCAGCCGCTGTGCTATTTTGTCGTTGATAAAATTGTGGGTCGACCCATTATCAATCAGCATTGCAACAAGAGCCCCCCTGTACACGCATGGTGCGTGGGGTGAAGGAACCTGAATAGGCATGCACAGAAATCTCAGGTTGCATGTCGCTATACTCCTGGACCACCTCATCGGCCTGGTGCGAGATGTCTTCGTCGACCTCTTCTATGAGTAAGCTTCCCCGTACGGAGCAGCGGTGTCCGGGGACAAACTTTTCGTTGCACCAGTAACATAGTCCCTTGGCGCGACGCTCCTCCATCTGGGCTGTTGTTGTATGGACTCTCAACTTTGAACTGGTTTATTTTAATATTAGTTATCGGTTATTGTGTAGTTTAAGTGTTTTCCGATTTAACTCAGTTATTTTCAAAAATAAATGAGTTTACGAAGGTTTTAATCAAAACTAATTTCACAATCATGTGTTTCAAGAGATTTGGATCAAACCTGTATTTTTGGGATTTTTCTGATTTTTTCACTAATTTTTCAAAAATTAGGGTTTGACGTCCCCTACGGGCCCCACCGTCGAAAATTAGGTTTTTGTGACCAAAATTCCCCAGACATTAAAGAAAGTTATTATAAAAATTTTCAGAATTTTTTGAACTTAATTTCGGATTAAAATAGTCAAATTTTCTAATTTTAGCCAAAAGCCCTATTTCTACCCCACATTTTACTTAGGTCTACCCCAATTTTTTCTATAAAAGGATTGTGCAATTTTTCATTTTGGGAATAGGCTTGGCTAGGCGACTTGGAGCTCATTCCCTATTAGGCTTGAAAAGGAAAGGATTAGAGGTAATTACCTTAATCTCTTCTTGTTCTTTAGGTCTTTCTTAAAACTTTTCTTAATCTTGATTTCTCCATTGTTTCAATCTATTTTGAAAACATAAAAACTACTGTTTTATATCTCTTCTCCAAGCTCTAATCTTCGAAACTTATTTTTATGTTTCAAAAGCTTTAGATCTAAGGTTTTTCTTTCATATTCAAAACTAAATTGTGATTAGTAGTATATTAACATAAAATTTTATTTTTGGAAGGTGTTGGAGGTGATTGAAGGTTCATTCTCATCAAGTCAAGGTAATGGGTTCTTCAATCTCAGCCTTGTGTAGTAAAAATCTCGTTTTGAATGATTTTATTAAAAGAGGTTTTTGTATGCTTAGTCTCTAATGGTAAGTTTAATATGTGTTAATCTCATGCCTCTATTTCTTAGGGTTATATCTTAGAATGATCTAGATTAGTGTTCTAGAAGGTTTGATGGGTTTTTAATAATGTTTGATACCTTGGATGAATGTTTGAAAATGTATTAATAGAGTCTCGGTTTTGAATATTTGAAAATAGAAGAAATGACCAACGATCGATCGGCACTATTCATCGATCGCTCGTTTTCTCGGCTTTGTTCTATAGCTTGATTTTCAAATGGTCATAACTTTTTATCCCGAACTCCGAATTGCACGTAGTCAGTAGAGTTGGAAAGCTGACTTCTTGAACTTTAATATGAAGTTTGAATCAGTCCAATCAGAGATCTGTGCACAATGTTATGAAGATTCAAACATTAGAGTTATTTTTTACCTTATTTCTACATCTTACTCTTGTTTTCCTATAAAAACCAAAAACTACATTAAAGTACCACTAATTTTAATCAAATGCCAACATAAAGATAGGTTAAAAGGCTTATGAAATGCATAATTCATGTGTAGGTCATATGGTTTATGAGTAATTGAGGTGATCATATTATAGTTTATTATATGGTAAAAGAGCATGCTTGTAGGAGTAAGCCTTCAACTCTATATGGATGGATTTAAGCTTGATGATAAAAATTGCTTTGATTTCGGTTTAGAATTGTTATTTTAGAAGGTATTTAAGCATGCAAATATTGCTCAATGAGTTTAAGTCGAAGCCTGAATCATGTGATTAGAATATGCATGAGTATACACACATGAGAATCTATTATGAGATTTTAGTGGATTATGCTTTGATTATGATGCATGAGGGGATGGATTGGGAGCACGTTCCATGTGTTGGAACCCACGTAGGATTGCTCACGGATGTATCATGATAGCATGCATCATATATCGGACTTCATGGATGAAGTTTTATCGTTGTTTAAATGAAATTGATCGATTGTATGCAATGTGTGAGATTGTATGCCGGATGAATTGATCGGTAGATTAATCGAAACTTGGTTGGTCCAAAAGGACATGTTTCCGATTTTGTTCCTTCATGGAACAGGTTCACTCCCCAAGTTGAGTTTGATTGATATATATGGGGGGCAAGGGTGTACTCGCCTTATGGAGATTTGAGATGTCAAAAATCGGACACTGAGCACCCGGGTGGTAGGCTCTTGTCACCAGCTACCACGTATTCTAGTTTCTCTGTGAAGAGATTCAAGCTCTCCTCTACCGCAGGAGACTACCCAGGGCGAACACACCTGCTCTAGTTTCTCTATGTGAGATTCGGGAATCCTTGGCCAGGATTGTCTAGGGTGAGCAGCACGTTGGGATTGACAACCCCCTCTGTTCTTGTGTAGGAACCAGACCATGATACGCCTTTGTGGCCTTGATTGTGTCCCGCCTTTGTGGCAATATTGTGTTACTCCTTGATGGAGGCATTCACTGTGTAAGGATGACAAGAAATCCACTACTGGTTATGTGTTTATGCTTGGTGGCGACGCCGTAGTATGGGCTAGTAAGAAGAAGAAATGCATTACTAAGTCCACGATGGAAGCTGAGTTTGTTGCATGCAGTTTTGCAGCTTCCGAGGCAATGTGGATTAAAGAGTTTCTAGCTGGGTTGTAGCTAGAACAGTGGACTGATGTTCCTGTCCAAATTTATTGTGATAATTTGGCAACTGTGTCCGTAAACTAGACAATTATGAAAGGAGCTTATCCCTGGGTTTACCTCTTTGATGTGTATTCAACTTGATTAAGAACTTGACAATATTAACTAATATTATAATAATCTAATGTGGTAAATATTATTATGTCGTGTTGATACATGCTTATTACGATGTTATGCATGATTGTACCATGTGTTGGTTATTGTGGACATGCCGGGAGAATTTATGAGGTATGAATGCATGATTGTACCAGGTGATGGTTATATTGGACATGCAGGGTGAATTTATGAGATATGAATGTCCAATCAAGAGGAAAGTATGTGAATGAGATATCATTATGCAAGATTATGTGTTATGAATGCATGAGATGAAAGTATGTGAATGAGATATCATTATGCAGGATTATGTGTTATGAATGCATGAGATGGAAGCATGTGGATGAGATATTGTTATGCAGGATTATGTGTTATATATGCATGACTAGAAAATGGGATAATCATGTCAATTATAGATCTACTGTTATGTTATAATGCCGTATGATTTCTGATTATTGTCGATGGTAGTTAAAACCATTACTGTGTTTTATACTCACCCCTCTTTCCTTGTTTTGTTTTGGGGCTGCGTGGTGTGACACGCAGATAGACAGGATCCTCTATTTGAGGAGCGATCGTAGAGAGAGCGGGATTAGGCGTGGAAGCCTTGAACTTTATCCAGTTTATCTTGTTGATATTTTATATTGGTGTATGTTAAGACTTGTGATCAAATACTTTTAGACCCTTTTGTTTCAAGCATGGTATGTTGGCTCAAGATTGTAGTTGTGGGTTTAATGACTTGTCGTTTGATTATGAGTAAACTCTACCTTTGTTCCTCTTATTTACTCTTGCACAAAATTGTTAGCGTAACTCTGTTAGTGAGACCGCCCGTATGAGGGGCATAAGTCTTCCGCTATATCTCTTTAACGTCGCCCCCATGCGCCGGTTCGACTCCTGGACCGGGTTTAGTTTGAATCAGGCGATGCCCGGGGCATGATAGTTGTTAACCGTCAGACTGATGGGGTGATAGCGCCCGCAAACATAGGTCGATCAGAGTTAGTGACAGGAGCCGGAAGTGGCCCCAGCGCTGAGCCGGCAGGAGTTCTCAGTGGGAGACTCCCACGCCCCCCCCCCCCCCCCCCCCCCGCGTTGTCTGGCCAGCTTCTCCTCCTCTATACGGGTGTGACGCACCACGTCCCTCATCGTGTGGCAGGGGAAAATGCCGCATTTCATCCGCGATCTCCTGTTTCAAGCCCCGCTTGAACATGCCGACAAGGGCCGCTATTGGCCAATCTGGCAATCGATTCGCGATCTTCATAAACTTCGAGTAGTAGGCCCTTACTGTGGTGGTTTTCCTTAGTGTGGATAGCATCTTGTTGAAGTCCTGAAACTCATTTGGCCCGAACTGGACGCATAACTCATCAGAGAATGACGTCGAGGTAGGGAATATCTCCTTCTCAAAGGTCTGGTACCAGATAGAGGCGTCTCCATCCAAGTGGAAGGCGGCCACTCGTAGGCGTTCGGCATCTGAATGTGCTCCTTGGTATTTTATAGCCACTCAACGGGGTCCTCTTCACCATTAAACTGTGGAAACTGCAGTCGAGCCAACCTGGGCTCTGTGCCACCCCGCTGGCCTCTGCAATATCCCTTTTGCTCATCCCAATCAGCATCAAACTTGTTCTGAATGTTTTGTGAGTGGGGAGCCGTTGTGACATTTCCTCGAACACCTTGAGTGCCTCGTCCATCAAGGCCAGATCGGCCCCCTTTAGCATGTAGGTTAAAGGAACCCAGTTGGATTCCTTGGGAGAGAGAAGTCCCGGTAGCTATGCCCAGTGCAGATCCGCCAAACACATGGGACCCCCTTGGTCGAACAGGGCCGCCATGCCCTCCTGGTGGCGGCGGCGGTGGAGTGAAAGTGGCAGTCTGGTTGGTCTGGTTCTGTGCATGGATCATCTCAATGTTCTGCAGACGGATGATTGGTTGGAATCCACCTTCATCCGTGGCTGTTTGCTTTCGGATCGGCACCGCTCTGATACCAATGTTGTGACCGGCAGGGTCATAAGGTATCGATCGACGGCCAAGGAAAAGAAAGAACAAAAGAGAATAAAACGAAGTAATTCTTTATTGCATAACCAAGATTGAGGAGGATGACCTCCTTATAAAGGAAGAAGGTGGCACGGTTCCCTAGGGGGATGCGCCACTAATTGGGCTACTAATGGGCCTAGAATACATTCATTATTCAATCATGCAAATCTACTATCCTAATAAACTATAGCCCAATCAATTATCTAACATGATGTCCGTCCGTGTGACGTGTGCATGCTGACGTCCTGGCCTGACGTTCACACCATCAACCGTCAATTCATCACAGGCTTAAAACGCACAAAAGTCAACTTACATAGGACACAGCTCCGGAGCACCTCTCGGTCAAATGAGTCCAGAAAGAATACTCGCCATCCCCTTTTCTTTTTAATCACTTTTCCAACATGGCAAGAGCTATTTCTGACCATCTTTAGGCTATGTTATGCTCCATCTCCCTGTAATGGCGAAAAATCATACTACCTCTGTACCTCTATTGGCTAGATTTTGAAGAAAAATATTTTCACTTTTCATTTCGTACGTTATCTTTCTCATAATAGTGAATGGGACAAAAAGGGTAGTGGAAAGAGTAAAAGTTTAATACATTGGCCTTATTGAATATCACATACTTTGAGATGTGCCCAGTGAATATGGGATAGATGGAATACATTAATACGAATAGGATGTCAAACAACTCAACTTTGAGATAGTTACAAATGATTGGGTGATACTTTTCAGCACCCTACAATTTCTCAGTGACACCCACTTTCATAAATAGATTCGGAAACAGTCATTTTTTCTAGCATGCCTAGTAACACCTCAATGTTATATTTTGATGGTAAAGCTCGACCAACAAGTTTTTCACTATTTGGCAGTCGCCTTCCACTATTTTATTGAGTTTAATTGGTAGTAGGGATCCACCGTCATATATTTGACGATAGGGTCTGACCATCAGAATACCCAATATATGACAGTGGTGTTCTATGGACACAATTGTGAATGAGAATAGTGTAGTGCTACTCATCAATTGTCAAAAAAATTTGGGTTTTACTGAGCATGTGGTGTTACTAAGAAAAACTGGGGTGCTGAAAAGTCTCACCCCAAATAATTTCCCTTAGGAATAACGCTTAGATCAGTTAGATCAAACCCCAAGTCCGCTGGCCACCCACCTTGTATCTTGATTTACCTGGTGCATGCAATTGGTGAGCCTTGTACATGCCCGAGGGCATTTCGGGGATATGGTGCTCTAAGGGGCCAATTGTCGTGCCCCTTCAAGTCATGTCCTAAGGACTCGGACACCCCTCACTATAAAGATGGATAAATGGGTAAATTGCATTTGACCCTTATGAATTATAAAAATATGCACTTAACCCGTATGCAACTTAATTGTCAGATGATTTTACCCCTAATAACTCTTACTAATTTTACTTCAATTTTAGGGCCTCTGGTAGTAGATAACTTTTCTTACATTGGGGAAAGCAATGCTGATGCATTGCCATTGCCAAGTAATATATTGATAGTTTGAGTGCACCACCTTTGTCAGGTGAAAAAAAGGGGATGATGAATGGAGGAGGAATGTGGATTTATTAGTAAAAAGTAGGGGTGAAATTGTCTCGTCACATAAGTCATTGGGGTTAACTGCATATTTTCATAAGGCATAGGGGTTACGTAAAATTCCGCCATAATACACAGGTGTCAAGAGCAATTTACCAAAAAAAACTTACCATCATCCTTGTTCATCAAAATTCAATTTAAAAATTGGCCAAATGGGCACGCTCGGCCCCTCCCTGAGTGAGACATGTATGCAAAGGAGGCCCACTTCCATCTCGCAAAAGATAAAGCCCATAAACATCTTTGCAACATGCACAAGCTGACAAACTGCAGGGGACCCCATCGGCCCCATGTTTAACCTAAGACATATGCTCGTGCATGTCCAGTGGCCCACTAGATTACGATGGGCCGAAAGTAAAGCATCATGAAAAGTTTACATCGAGGAGGGCCCAATGAGAATTCCAGTTGGATACTAAGATATGTTTTATTTATGTTCGTTCTGTGGATCATTGCCGGACCACTTGGGATTATTGAGAATTGAGATGGACAGAATCAAAGTCCTTTTCCAAGGGGAAAAAAACAGGCACTTGGCGTTTTGAAGCTTCTATGAGGCTATGACCTTTCACATGCCATGATCCCCAACGATAATCTATCAATTAAAGCCCATTTACGTGGGCCCAACACTTGTAGTGCCCAGCGATTTTTTTGGTATGATAGTATAATCCCCACATCTAAGTTGGAGTGACCAGCTAAGACATCAGGTTAATATAACAACAGTACATCTATTTGGCTTATAACATCTCCAAAGGTCTGTTACAAAGTCTCCAATTTTTTGTCTAATATTCTTCCTATTTCCCGAATGAAGCTCAAATGAATAGTTGGGCGAATGCTCTTTCATTTTTCCAAATTTACTAGTTGTAAAATTTTATCTGAATGATACGAGTGTTAGCCTATATGAATTATATGCAAATATTTGACAGTTTATCCTATGCATTGGAAAAAAAAACACAAGTCTTTACCTCTTATATTGCATAAATCGTATGTTTTTTTCTTGTCTTATAAAAATTTCCATTGCCTCATACTTTTTTAGTTGAAACTTATTCTATTTATTCTTTTTGGAAAAGCCACTTCAATTATTATATCTGCAATAACAAAGGTGGAAAAGTTTTGATTTACACAAAGTATGGCTACATGATTGCAGTTTGGAACATTCACTTAGTCTCTTCCAATCAGCCTCTCTCTCTGTGGATACTACTTTCTTTCACATTTTCTCATAGAAAATGGAGTAGGTTTCAAGCTCCCAATTACAAAGACAGCAAGTGGAAGTGCGTTACTAGGCATATTGACAAGCACAATAACAAAGTAGTTCACTTTTTTTGGTACAGTTGAGAGAAGTTTTTATTTCAAATGGGATGTTTTTTTATCACATACTCCCTCCGTCCGGAATTATTATCACCATTAGAATTTTTATAATGAACTAAAATTAGCTCATTTTGGAAAACCTTATGGTGATAATAATTCTGGATGGACATAGTATAAAGCATACTTGTGGCTTTATTAGATTTGGACTTTTTGCTTAAAAACTGAATGATATTTTTCTTTTGCTACATTTATAAGAAAGAATCACTATATCATTGTTGAGAGTTGAGACAAGAATTTTACTAAGATTTATATTGAGTCCGGTTTATATGAGACTTGTCTCGTACAAGTTACATGAGCAAAGTCATCTCCAACCGTCAAGTTTTGATCCAACGCCGGGTGCTAAATGAGTGAATAGATGAGTGTGGATCATCACCCGCTCTTGTAGCCATCCGATAAGGATCCTAGGCTCGAGATTACTCAGGCTCATGCAAACTGCATAAGACGAGTCTCGTTTAAACTTAATTTTCCCATTATATTTATATAGTGAATGGCTGCTGCATATTAAAGTCGGAAGAACTAGATACAATCACAGGTTATTACAAATAAATGCAACTGGATTAGTACATATACAAAGATCAATAAAAGAACAATATAAGAAAATATTTAATAAGTAGTTAGAGTTTTCCTTACTTGAAGTACAAAAATGCATCCTGCCAAAACTAAGAAAAGTACATAACTGTATCTTGGAAAGCAAGGAAGCAACAGTCATGTAATAGAACATCTAGATAAAGAACTACCCAACTTCCACTGCAATTACACACATACTTTAAAGATTGAAAAAGTTTTGCATCTACCCCTACTTCCAATAAAGATACAACTTATCAAAAGGATATTCTAATTCCAATAATTGTTTAAAATAGCTGCACAATCTCTCTTATGTGACTGGAGTAGCACTTTCCCCGTATCTTTAGTTCCTTTTCAGGGCTTCTCATATCTGTTATTCCTTTTCAGGGTCCCCCTCTAAAAGTACTCCCTCCGGGCACTTTTAATAGACACAGTTGGTTTTTTTAAATTAGTTTATTTGAAAAACCAATTGTATCATATCATATCATACTACTTTAAAAAATACCGGCTGCATTTTGATTTTTTGACCAAAATTACTAGCTAATGATCCTCTAAATTTGTTTAAGTCTATGATTAAGTGTTAATTACAATTAGGTGAATTAATTTGTTAGGGGACAAATATGGTATTTCATAGAGGATGAGATATTTTGCCACCCCTTGGCCAATTGTGCCCTTGTTACTTTTAGTGTGCAAACTAGATGTAATAAATATCAATTTATAAAGGTAAATTTGGCAAATAAATAATTATATAATTAATTAAAGATAATTAATGACATTATTTCCACCCATTGTCCATGTAAAAGTGGCGTTTATGGCTATAGATGAGCTTTTAAGATTAAGGTATTCCACTACCTCCATGTGCAAATTCTATTTATCTCATATCTATTGTCTTGTAATGACTAGCCCGTAATTTTCCCATGAGCAAAACTCATAGTCTATTAAAAGTGCCTGGATGGAGTATCTGTTTTTGTGGTCTACCAAGGGGGGACCGACCTATGAATTTAATTGAAGATATAACAAGAGCATTCATGTATTGATGTTGTATGTTCCTTCTTACCTATAAAAGCCTTTCCTATTGTTGCAAAATTAGAAAGAAATAAAAAAGAATAGTAAGAAGAGTCCGCGGGTGGTTATCTCGACTTGGCCGCCTCAACCGAAGCTTCTTTTCCTGTCACCGCATGCTGGAGAATGCGCGAGCGCACAAGCAAGCCACACATATAACTAGCATATACAATTGCTTGTATTTCTATTACTATCGATAGCCAATTTAGCAACTATTGTGCATGATAGGCTTCCCATGCTGCTGCCTGCCGGAGAGGTCCCAGGTTCAAGTCAATTGTGTGGTGGAACTTTTTATTTTGTGTGGTAATTGGGTATTCTTTGACATTGTGTATCAAAGAGAAAGTATCAATAGTGATACTCCAACATTCCATATTAATTCCTATTTAGTTTTTCAACATTAAGGGCATGTTTGGTTGCAACTTCTCGGAGTAGAAGAAACAGAATCTAGGGTATTCTGTTTCTTAGATTTTGGTTATGAAGTAATGTGTGTTTGGTTGGACATAAGGAAAAATCAGATTTCTGGTGAGTAGTCTGTTTGGCAACATAAGGAGAAAGTAGATTCTAAATTCTCAAGTTACAAAACTACCCTTCATACTAATGATCTCAATCGTCCATGTGATCGAGAGGGAATTTGACGATGTCTCATCTAGTAGTTTACAGGAAGTGGACTTCAAAAAGACACAATCCTAATTGCAAAATGCACGTTTAACTTGATTATTTTAATTTCATACTCATGATTGTATTATACACATTATATTTGTAAGATATATAATTGACCAAATCGTGTAATCGACCACTTTGATGAGTATGTAATCAACCACTTGAACTTTTAAACTGCGTCCAAGGCTAATGTTCCAGGCATGCAATCGTGTAATCGATATTACACAATAGACACTTCAATCGTGTAATCGATTACAAGATAGACACTTGGATCGTGGAATCAATATTACACGATATACATTGCAATCATGTAATCGATTAATGGATAGAAAATGTGAGTCAGCAATCGAATACACGATATTCCGGCCCTCGTGTAAGTGATCACACTGTATCCCTGACGAAAACACAGCATTTGAGAAGTTGTGCACTCATGTAACAGATATTCAATTTTGCAATCACAAAGACAATTAATAGCATAATAGTACTTAGCTGAAATAGAGGAAATGTGGTACTTTTTTGGAGCGCTTGAGGTGGGCGGCGTACCCCCTGACGAACTCGTGGGGCGAGACGTCCTTGACAGCCCATTGCTTGTCTTGGCGTCACAGTGGGTTAGATGGAAAAGCCCAACACATCAACTGCTGCACCCGCAGATCTCCGATGCTATCGTGGCAAAGATGAAGCTCGTAACCTCCCTGACGAACTCGAGCTCATGCCGCACCATCCATGGCGAAGCGGAGGCGAGAGGCAGGAGTGACGAGCGGGAGGAGAAAGGAGACGAGGGCAGGGGCAAAACACGGGATTCCTCACGTGTTTAGTGTTAGAGAGAGTTTTTTTCCGTAAAATCTCCTCCTGAGGAGATTCTAGGAAAAATTGACTTTCCCCATAATATGAGGGGGAAAGTCGACTTCACTACTTCTGGGAATTCATATGAAGTAGTGCAACCAAATGCACTTCTGCGGAAAGCCAAGGATTCTTTCAGAATCTACTGCAGAAAGTTACAACCAAACAGAGCTTAAATAAAAATAGTCAATTTTAAAAAACTAAATAGGATTGCTAATATGGAATAGAGGGAGTATTTGTAAGTATAAAGCTCCAAAAACGCTAAATTTTTATACCGTATCAAAATATCAGCAGATCCAAGAATTGGTATAACTGTAAGCCTAGGAATTTAAAAGTTTCTTATTCATTTCATATTATATATATTTTCCTTGTATCTCCTCCATTAGTTCAGTGGTTTATCATTCCCTTTCGTGGTCCTTAAATTATTAAAAAACCACAAAATTTAGTGTTTCCACATTTTGCAAAGTCATGGTACTGATGCTTAGAAAGGCAAATAGCAAAAAGTTTTCATTCTAATAAATACTAGAGGTCCTAAGTTCTGATGGCCACCCACTTGCAACTATCATAGTGTATAATGGGTGGCATTATATATACTCGAGGGGGTTATGGCTTGATTTGGTGCTGTAAGAGGCCAGTTGCCCTGCTATTCTAGACGTGTCTTAAGGATTCATCCCCTCAATATTATTTTTTTAAAAAAATATATATAAAAATTTGTAAAAAGTATATAGAAGGTGTACAAAAAGTTCTTTCTTGTTTTTCTTTTATCTACATCTGATATTCTACATTTTCCACCTACACCAAAATGTTGACAAAAAAACTACAAAAAAAAGACACTAAAAACATAGTAAAAACCGTACAGCCCATTTTGTCTCCTCGAACAGAAGTCGAAAATTAACAAAAAAACACAAAATTTGGGCCTAATCTCATATGATATTTCTATTTTTTCTTCTTAATTTCTTTATAATTTCAGAACTCCCTGGGGTCCACAAAGATGGATCCACTAGGCGGGGCCTTGGTCCAGTCCCCAATCGAACCGTCGCTGTAGTCCTCCCCTAGCCGCTTGATGCACCACAGGTCCTCGGCGCACGATAGCCGCGGCCAGTACGGTATCGCTACCCTGAGCGGCTCCCCGCCGGCCACCTCCGTTGCCACCACCCGGCTCCCGTGCTCCCGCGCTAAGTTATGGGCCGCCGCGCATAAGGCCCGCACAAGGCCCATTACGTCCGGCCCATTCCCGCCAAGCCCATATAGGAAATGTAGCCCGAATGGCCGGAACACATCAGGCACCGACGGCAGCCGAAGCCAAGGCAGCGCCCGGTCCGCCGCCCGGGTTGCCGCCGCTGCCCATTTTCTCAATCGTGAGGCGCCGCGGACCTCGAGCCGGAATACGTCCTTGCAGTTCCACACGCTGACGACGGCCCAGGACTCCGGCGGGTCGGCGAGGAAGTGGTCGGCACCGAGGAAAGCTCCGGCGCCTGAGCCGTAGACAGGGTCGGAGGCGGGGACGGCGAGGAAGTTGGCGAGGGAGAGCTTGTTGCGGAGGACGGCGCCGATGTCGCGGGGGAAGAACTCTGTGGTGGCGAGGTGTCGCCGGTAGATGGCCTCAGCGTCGGATGGAACAATCCGGTGTATGGCGACGCGGGAGGATATTCTTGCCCGATGGGCAAAAACAGGCTGGACGAGAATCGCCGGAGTCCGGAACTTGGAGTAGCCGAGCCGGCGGGTGAATAGCCGGACGGACGGCTCGTTGTCGGTATCCGTGGCCATGTAGGAGTACTCGGCGCCGTTGGCCCGAAACCAGGCCTCCATTGCCGAGGCGAGCTTGAAACCAATACCCATCCGGCGGTGTGAGGGGGAGACGCGGAGGCCGAGGATGTAAGCAAGCTTGGTGTAGACGGGGGAGACGGCGGGGGTGGCGCCGGGCTTATGTGGGCGGGTGAGCTTCTTGCCGCAGGTGACCACCTTGATGCAGCCGCGGACGAGGCCGACGATGTGGCCTGCCAGCTCAGCGACGAGCATGAGGGAGGAGGGGGAGTGGCGGACGCGGGAGAGGGGATCGCCGAGGAGGTCAGTGAAGAGGGAGAGCTTGCCGGAGGAGGGGCCCACCTCGCAGGAGCCCTCGAGCGACACGACCGCCTCACGGTCCGTGTCGGGGTTAAACTCCCTCACCACCACCACCGTCTCCACTTCCGCCACCACCATCTCCGTCGAAACCCGCTTCGCAGAAGAAGAAGAAGAAGCAGAGGAAACTGAAAAGGGCGTTGGAATCACGTGGTACTCGAGCGAACTGCCACGAGTTCCTCCTTAAACCGCTCACTACAAGAAATTGACCCTTATGCGACAAACGCAGACGTCGCAAAAACAATAAATCGTCGCAAAATGGTGCGAGCGTCGCAAAAACACGACATCGTCGCAAAATGGTGTGAGACGTTGCAAAAACACCAAAACAAAGACGAAGACGAGGAAGGTGGTGGTTCTTGTAGTTGTGGGAGAAGAGCAAGCGAGGGAAGAAATGAGGAGAGGATGGGGAGGAGTGGATGGATGGAGTGTGGTATAAATACTGCAATTTTCTCTCTCTCTAGAATCCACAGTCCTTCTAGTCTCACCACTTTTTCGTTCTAGCTTCTCTCTCTACAGATTGGGATGGGGACAGTGCGTAAAAAGATGATAATGATTAAACAAAGCAGTATGAGCAGGGGAGAGGTGGAGAAGGTGAAAATGGCGGCTGTGGCTGCGCGGCCTTTTGCTCTTCTTGCTGTACTCAAATCACTGTTGTTATCGTATCGTTACCAGCTATCTTTGGAGGCCCCATGTATACGTTGTGTTGATGGTGATGGATAACCCATGATCACCTTGATTAATATTGTTTTAATTACTATGGATATAATTATTAGCTAAATAAAGACCAGTGTATGGGGTTTAAATTTGATAGTTATTTCTAAAAAAAAATGTTTTTTTGCTACTACTAATTAACAAGTGTTGCAAAGGTATACTTCTTGTCAGTTTGTTCATTACGGTTTTTGACCGGTAATAAGTTATTTTTTATTTGGAAAAAATCAAGTGATTAGATAATTTTGGAGAATTTGCCCTCTAATGCCTGATGAATAATCTCTAATTAAGTGGGATGATGCAAGAGGAGGGGCCGCAGGAGCTTCATGAGGTGCGGTGCATATGGCTCTCCTATAACGTGAGCTAGTTTTAGGGAGGAGCAATACGATATCGACTGCAATGTTACCTTGTTGGCTCCACCTCAACATAAGTTGCAAATGTATGAAGTTGTTATTTAGTGTATATAACTCTTTAATTTTTCTTTGGAACTATGGGCATATTAAAATATGTATAAAGTAAAGTTTTAGAAGTCGACCAACAGTTCTCTGGAATTCTTTCAAAACCTAATTTGACGGTAGATCAATTCAATCGAGACACTATTTCATTTAACTTTTAACTGATAAATGAACTAATTTTTTAGTGTATTTAAAAAAATTGTATCCACTAAAAGTGACCGGATGGAGTATTTAATTATGAAAATTGGCCCCACCAAGTTCAACTAGACCCTACTTGACTTGGGTGGGCTCATTAGGCTTTTCAAACCATATTACTAAAATACCATTAAAAAATTCCCTTTATAAAAGTGTGATCTAATGCGCATCAATATGACTGAGGATGTGTTGAACAGTCGAATTTCAATCCGGCGGCTAGGGTTAATAGGGGCAGGTTTGAATCACTGTCCGCACTATCCTCCGCCAATCTCAATCTGATGGCTCAAATCATCCCAGTGCACACCAAATCTGTTCCAAAATATTGTGTACATTTAAGAAAATTTTTATTTTTATTGGACCATAAAGCTCACAAAGAATTCACATGATTTCTTCTTTCTTATATCCCATTCAACTCTTATGGTCATGAATAAAGTTATAGTCAATCCTTCTAAGTCTCTTCTAATTTTAGAACGATGAAGTCAACAAAATGTACATAGTATTTTAGAATAATAATATTTTTAAATATACATAATATTTTGGAACTGAGGGAATATTTTTTTTTGTGGGAACAGAATTTTTTTTGTTTCTCTATTTCAAAGTTTTAACGAGTGAACATAAATTTGGACAGGAAGTTAAGACTTAAATTATTATAACTTCTAGCATGGCCATGCATGCATGTATGGGGGCATCCCGTAGCAATCATTTAGAATTTACTGAGGCGCCGATAACGGCCGTCAGGGAAGTTGGCTACGTGGCGAAAAAGACGCCGCTCGAGCCGCCCCTTCAGAAGCCCCCCTTTCGCCTTCTGCCACGTCTTCAGACACCGGCGGCTGCGCCTGTAACTCCCACCACGTCCTATTTACCATGTTACCCCGCTCTTCCCATTCGCTCTTCAATCAAATCCTTGCCGTTGATTTTTCCGGTTCAGGTAACCGTTGCCATTTTGACAATGATTTGGTGACAAGAAATTGTAATTATCCTCTAATTAGTGGGCCCCAGGGCCCTTAATTTATGTTATTATTTATTTATAAATAAGAGCAGTACATTTTTTTTTGCAAGGAAGGATGTCCCAGTCCTTATTAATTATTGCTTAGGACCCGACTAGAATGGGCATGGCAAATGGCCTCTTGGAGCACTGTATCACTCTATCCCACCACTAAGGGAAATGATATTTGTACAGCAAATTCCTACATATTTTTCATACACAGCTGATGTATATGGAAATGTGTAGAAATCTGCTGTAGGGTTATCACTGCCCCACCGCTAATACCCTCGATGACGTACAAGGCCCACTTGTCATATGTATCGCACAAAAAACAAAAAAAAGTAGTAACCTTTTTTATGATAAGGAGGTGTGTCGCCGCCCTTGGGGCCTGACTAAAAAGGGCAGAGCAACTGGCTTCTTAGATCACAGTATCCTATCGCCAATCCTGGGTGGGTGGCCAATAGAGCAAGGATTCGAACTCAGGGGTTAGGGGTTTCGCTTCAAAGAAACATGTTGTGACCATCACACTAAGAGTTTGAGTTTGCCTGGAAGATGTCTGCCGGGATATCCTTTATTAATAGGGCAGTGATAACCCTACATCAGATTCCTACACATTTCCATACACAGCTGATGTGTATGGAAATGTGTAGAAAATCTGTTGTACAAATATCGTTTCCCTTATTAATAGGAGAAGCCAATCCTTATTATCGACGATGCACAAGCATGTCCTGTGCACTCGTTGACCATAATGATCAACGACTCCCGCATGCTGAAGTATATTTTGACAGATAACATCCATACAGATGAAAAATGCTTCCATGGCCATGTTGGTTTAAATTGTGTGCTAACTTTTTGTCCCATTACATGAGAGGACATGGACCCCACTCCGAAGAAGGCGACCCATCAGGTGAAATGTGATGAGTCAATGTGGACCATTTGATCATAGTTAATCTCCATGTTGGAAATGGACCCCATATCTAGATGTTGATCTCATGTGGAAATTAATGTACATTTAAGTTTGGACGGAGGCGGGTGGTTAGGGTTTTCAGTGGAGGGGGTGAAGGCTGGATGGAAATGTGGCTATGATGGGTGTAATGCTCGGCCCCATCATGCAGATTTTCGATGAGCGTATGAAACATTTTCGATGCAGATTTTATTGTTTTGGCTCACGAGTAGTTCATGAGGTAGAGGAGGGTCACGGTCTTCATGTAAGAGCATTTTCAAGCGACAACACCAACTGTTTACCAATTACATTTTTTTATGAAATTATCAATTACATTTGAAACAGCCACTTCGATAACAGTAATCAAGTTCACTTTTGGTCTGTCGGTGATCAACAATATTAATCTTAATTCAAGTGGATTTCTACCATTAATATGCTCTCCACATAGTTGTTCATGTTCTAATCTTTTGATTACAATCTCTGCCACACTAATGTTTTTTTTTGTCGATTTTCCCGGCTGGAGAAATGAATCATGGACCTTATATCAGAGTTTGCTTTAGTTTCGAATGGCCTTTTCACCACCAAGCACATAACATGAACATTGGTACAACTCTAACATTAGAGAGGAGAACCACCACGTCCTGCCTAATTTACTGAGAATTATACATAATCTTCTTTTAGAGTCAGTTAGTCTTATACTCCTATTAAAAACATTTGTCCCAAAACCACTTGAACAATGGAAGCTGATAAATGTACATCCATGTGAACATACACCGGTGACGTGGTGGGTATTTGTTGGACAGTTAAAAAATGAACCATGTGAGGCCCACTTTCATACTTTTTCACTGTCCAACTGACACCCACCACATCACTAGTGTATGTACACCGGTGTAGCAATATCATTTTCCTTGTACAATCCTTCCAGCTCTAGCCTGTATCAAAGAGACAATGAAATTAGCTAGCAGACATGCTTTAATAAGATAATTATAAGGATATACATCAATTGAATTACAACCAGACAGCGCCTCGGCAAACCCTAGCTGTCACTAGGAAAGCACACCTTGGTCAGGTATTCTAATCACCAGCAATGGGCACTTAGCACGAGCAATAATATGCAGGACCATCTCAAAACAGCAAAGTCCTAAACCCAGGTATTGTCTCTTGCAAAAACTGTCACATGGGAGGATACTTAACCCTACCCTAAATGGCTAACTTGATTAGATTAGTATAGTATCATACAACACATAAGAAGAAGTGAAGAGCATTAATTTAGTGAAAAGAAGAAGCATTCATGTCTGCTATCTTAGTACCTATTACCTTTTGTTGGCAAACATGTTTCCAATCATCTGGAGAAATGTCTGGTAGTAAACCTGAATCTTCATTAAGTCCAATTACAACATGTATTCAAATTAACAGAAAATTAGTCAATTATCACCTAGTGATTAGTTTAAGGACACCAAATCACTTCCATGTTTAATAATATTAAGGAGCATTACTCAATGCTTGGTTCATCCCCACTTGGATACAGTTGGTCTAGGGAAACTCAATTGACTGGCCAGGCCTATACATATATTCTTGATTTGCTCAAGTAGGCCTTATATGATGTGTCACATTAAAAGAGGAGCTAGGCCGACTCGGGTATTCCATGACTGACTAAAACGACCCAAAACAACCAGTCTGTTTCCAAGTTTATGCTATTTAATGGAGACGAAGTGGTTAAGGTCACATGTCACCTGTGTGTCTGCTTTGTGTTGTTCCATTGAATCCTCCCAAGGTTTGAAATACCCACATTATCCATCCTGCCTGATGATCCTTCTCAATGCACATTATGGAAGACCTGATCAATAATGCTTGTTGGCCATGAATGTTGTCATTGTTTTTCTGATATAAGCCTTGCAATGTTGTCTTGATTCAAAAGGAAACATGCACCATGTTAGCACAGAAAAAAGGGAAACATGCATCAGTACTCTTAACATGGAGACAGATGGAGTACAGTACTATTTGGTGCAAAAAAATACTGCACTATTGGGAAGAGTTAGCTGATGTATGGTCAACAAGAGCTTGGATGAAGAGCCCAAAAAAAGAGCTTGGATGTTGTTCTTCCAAAAAAGAATAATAAGAAGAGGAAGAAGAAGACAGCTTGAATGCCCACTTTTGGCATTTTCAGGGAAGCATGGGACCTACTTTTGTATGTGGTGAAGTACCACTGGGTAGGCCATGAAAGTATGCTGGACCTGGTAGTGTTGGATGGGCAGGGAAGGGGAGACAAGCCAGAGATTTTGTGGATCTTGGTATACTTTTGGAAGAGAAACAGACTTTTTACTGCAGCTGTCAACTTTTTGTCTTCTGCTGCTGATGAGTGACTTGAGTCTCAAAATTTCCACTCCAATTATGTCCCTCGTCTAGTCTCTACTTCTCTGCCGTGCAACCAACCAAGCTTCTCTTTCCTCCCTACCCTTTTTCACTGAATGAGAAGATTAATAACGCTGTATTCATTGGACTATTGAGCAAGTGGAAATGGGTCAATGATAAATAACATACTTTTGTGTGCAATAGCCTCTTAAAAATTCGGCATCTTCTAAAATGTGTCTAAAGAGCTATCCAGTCTAAAGGGCTGTTTGGATGCAATATCTCATTAAGCTAGAACGTAAATGCTAGCAAAATTTATTCTTCTCAAATCTTTTAAATTCATACTCCCTCGACACCAGATTAATAGCCATATTAATTAGTTTTTTAAAATGCACCATTTTACGGAGGAATTTTTAAGTTTTTGTCAAATTTCCGAAAAATTCTTGTTTTTAGCCTAATTTTAGATTCATTCAGATTCTCATCAAATGTTATGCAAAAATCCACTATATATAAGCATCCAATATCGAAGTTTAGATTTTGTATCCAAACAACCTCTATTGATATGTGTATAGTTCCATGCTTTTATTTTAATGTTTGTTAATCATTTGTACTAAACACACAGCATTTACTAAAGAGGCGAATACTTATTATGGAGTGTACCAAACGGATATACGAATTAACAAACCTTGTTAAGTGGCTTGGTGATATATGTAAGTTTTGTTCCTCACAAGCACTAGATATCGATGTTGATTCATGTGGCTACAATTTGGAGTAACATATTCCGATTGAAATGGCAGGTAAGAATTGGTACATTGGCTGATACATATCCACATGAGTGTCCATGAATGTGTCTTACTGAATGATCACTTCCAATGGATGGCGTAAGCTATATGGTTGGAATCACATGTTTTTAAAACCTCATTATACCTAGAATTAACTTTGATGCAACACTGACAAGGCAAAAAACACAAACACTTCAAACGGATCGACTGATGACTTCAGCATGTTCAAAGTCTCCAAAAGCTTATCTTTTCATCTTTGAACTCTCTAAAAGGGTTTGATACCTAATCACATGGGCAGAAAGGCTGAGGTTTGTAAGGGTCCATTGAATCTAATCTAGTAACCCCAATTGCACTCCCCAATCTTATCTTCCTCATTAACTTTACCGGAGAATAATTACAAAATTCTCTCAATGAGAACCCCAAGAATTATGTGTTTAGCTTACTAATTGCTAACGTAATGGGACATTGATTATGTATGTACCTTTTAGTATATGCCCACTTGACATTGACTATCAAAATAACTCTCAAGGGTTCATAATTTGTTATCTCAAAATTCTATAAGCAAATTCATATTAGTTGCAGTTCTTTAGTTTATCCACAAGAATTTTTCTCAGGGCTCAATGAGGAAGTTCATGTCACTTGCACTTGTTTAGTATAGCTAGCATGAATCTGTAAAGTATATTCTTAGTTTCTTTTTCCAAGTGGAGATTTATAAACAGAATTGTTCCCTTCTTGCGCTTCTTGGGTCAAGTTATGTATCATTGCTGCTATTCCTTGTCTCCACCAATAAAGAAGAACTATGTTACAAGGCATATATTGATCACGTACCAATAAAGTGAAAGAAAAGGAAGTGTGGTGTTTGTTGATAGCAACAATTTCCTTCCATTGTCTTCAGCCAATTGGCTTATTGTCAAATTCTACCCATGTCAATTTTAAACCAGACCAAAGCACTTATGGTCAAATTTTACATATGTCAATTCTAAACAGGTCCCAAAACTGCAACCTTACCTAGCACTCTAGACTAAGCACTAATTAATGGAATAACCGCCTATTTTTCTTTAAATCCCTATTGGGAACTAAAGGGAAGAATTTTACAAATCGAAATTTCTCATGAAAGCCTTTGATCCCTAAAGCTTCTCATATTTCGATCATTATTCAGGGGAAAAAACACCAAGTCATAAGAGTATCTGAAAACTGTCAGAGAAGCCACCTCTTCACTTGTCAAGGGCTTTTTCCTCTAGTGGAAAGGAAGACGAGAAATTAAAAGAGCCAACTCCATTGCTAAAGTATGGTGCCAAGTGCCAGTCCAGTGGCCCCTGAGAATCCAAAGGCAAATCCTTCGCCTTCTGCAAGCAAATATTCGATTCCTAAAGCTGGTCAAGATATGTTGCAGAAGTCTCTCAGATATCAGTGTTCAGGAATTAGAATCTAATATGCTGCCCACCACAAAACGGTGAAAGCTCTTTTCAGGTGCATATTTCCCAAATCTGAGTCTACCATATAATTTTGCAAAACAAAAGGCATATATGTTAATCTATCTTTTTTTTGAAGGGTTGTTATCTACTTTTGTAATAGGATGGCATGCACAGCCAAAAAGACTAAAATGTGATATGGGGTCCATTTGGTCCTACTATAGGCTATCAGCGAACCCAGCTTGATGTTACCCCTGCTATGGGCTAAGAAGACTAGAGTTCTCAACTTGTCATTCTATGGGCTATATATTCACCATATTGGTTTTGATTTTAATACACATCCAGATATGGTTTAGTGTTGGAACTGTACCTGAGAAGTCCATAGTTGAAAATGATCATGAGGGCAGGTCACAACCCCATGCTTATTTGTCAATTGTCATGGTCATTATCAATACTAATGCTGCCAAGACCCATGTAACCCAATGCATAGACAAATTTTCTCTTGTTGACTGGTATAGTTAGTGGATAACCTTTGCTTGTCCAGGGAGACGAAGATATGTCCCTTCCTCTTTTGCTTTTATTGAATTTTATATAAAAAAGTTAAAAGTTAAAATTAAAATTAATATGGGGAGCTTAAATATGCACAATGCGCAAAATTTTAGTCATGTCGAGCATATTTCAGTTTTGCATATTTCCCTTTGTGGTTTTTTTCGATAATTTACACTCCTCTATGGTCTGATAGATAAATGACTGGGTGGGAGTATTTGGCGCTTCTTCCTTTTTATTTCTACAAACAAAATAACTCAAGTTATGAAAAATGCTTCTCCTGCCGCTTTATTCTCACGGCACTAGTGGAAATGCTGTGAGCCCCGTATTTCCTTTCCTTTCACCACACTAGCACGTGAGGTTGGCCGTGATAAAAAAACGGGAGTAATAACACTACTCTTAAGTTATTGAATCTAGTGTCGCGTCTCATTTAAATTAGGTCCAATTTCAGAAGAAAATCTCTGTAGCAAAGCACTTGATTTTTTTTTTTGTAAACATAGATCACGTAGTTCGTTTAGTTTAAAGGAAGCCATGTCATTGGCTAACAGTAAAACTGTCATATGACATGTTAAAGGCCAAAAAAGTGGATAAAAATAGGGATTTTTATAGGATTAAAAAGGGGAAGAATAAATAAGTGTATTGCAGCAGGAGTTCATGTAGGATTGATGGCAAAATTGAATTTACTTGTATGAGCCTCTTATATAGGAGATGTGAGCCCCATTGAGATTTTTTAACTAAAAGTTTTATCCATTGAGATTTTTTAACTAAAAGTTTTTCTTTTGATTAAAAAGTTTAACCTCTGCCTAGAGTTTATCCCTATGCATTCATCTTAAAATTCTATCTAGATATCCTAGGAAATGTAGGGTAGCCTCTGCCTAGAGTTTATTCCTAAGCACTTATCTTAAAATTCTGTCAAGATATCCTATGAAATGTAGGGTGAAAATTTATACCTTGTTAATGGGGAAAGTTAGCGTAGCTAGAGTAAATCTAGACCAAGTAAGCACTTATATTACGTTCTTAATTTTTCTTAAGGATTTAACTTTTCTGCTTTCAACCGTTCCTATCTTTACTGCCCACTATGCGAAGCTAGTTAATTCTATGCCATATGAGGACTCGCACTAATTAGCCATTCGGTTTTAATAAAAGATAACAATGCGATAGATTCCTATTTTGTAGGGACTCGGAATTTGTGTAATAGTAAATCTGGAATGAAGGAACGAAAGGTGTTTACCCATTGTATTTAATGTTTGATGGGTAAGTAAGGGTTAATATTGGTATTAGGTTTATAACATAAGGTTTAAAGGGTCTAAAATTTAAAATTGTGTGGTCACCTGATTTCTTTTTAATCGTAATATGACATGATATGATAACACTCCAATTAAACTTTTTTTTACCAAAAAAGGATTCCAATTAGAAAGATTGCTCAGTCAGAGTCAGGCACTTGCCAATAGGTCCTTTCCTTTGAACTCATAGCTGAAAGAATAATGTTGCTCCTATGTTAATGCTTTCTTAGGATGAGCCCATTAATAGTGCTTACATCTAAAATGCAAGGCCGACATTTAATGGCCGTAAAGCCCGTGGAATCAAGGTTTTTTTTTGGAGTAATTGGGTACAACCAAGAACGGAAGGAAACTAATAGCGATAAAAAAAAGGAAAAGAAATGTAGGAAATAGGCTTTCCTGTCTTCTAGACTCCATAAAACTCCTTCCTCTTTTCCCCTTCAAGTTTGTTCTGAATACCCAAATGGGACTATTGATGTTGGCCGTAGGGAGTATCTAGGGTGACTGGTTTCTTGCCCCCTTTTAGACAGCCCAACCCGAATTAATGGCATCATCCCCCTTAAATATGTTACTTTTTATCCGGGTAGTGATAACCCTACAGCAGATTCCTACACATTTCCATACACAGCTGATGTGTATGGAAAATGTGTAAGAATCTGCTGTATAAATATCATTTCCCTTTTTATCCTAGCATACACACCCCATTCAAAGGTCATCCAGTCATCTCTCTTTTCTCAATCTTCTCTGGCACCAGCACCAGCACCAGCACCAGCACCAGCACCAGCACCAGCACTGCTCTTACCGTCAATCAACCACCTTCCAATTCCAGCCAGAACCAGACGCTTTTGCCTCGGTCAGCTCGGAACTTCTGGCCGTAGCCACCATGAGCCAAAAGCCGTAGCCAGAAGTTCATTTCCACATATATGGCCACCTTAACCACATAGAAGTTCACTGGATAGACAGACATCAAACATTGCCCGCATGAGAATTTAGTTTACTAGTGTACATAGCTAGCAGTCCACTGGACAAGTACTTGGACAAACAGTCAGACTGGTGCCTACACGAGTGATAGAAAGCTGCCACGCCCGCTGGAAGGTATGGGATGACAGGGGGCATGCTGAGGAAGGAGGGTAAAGGGGCACCTTCCATGCACGCGTATACAACAGGCAAAAACAGAAGTTGGACAATTTGGAGGAGCGTCGTGAAGAACAAATTTCAACCTTGGAGGACTTGCTTCACAACATTGGTTTCCAATGTGGGAACCTAATGGTGTGCATCTTTGCAAAAAAAAAAAGGGTCAGACAGCTAAACGCAAGGAACAATTCTCATATCAGTCCGGAAAAACTGAAAATTAGACAATCCCTAGTATTATCCCACAAGTACAGCACGATAGAAATAGAAAACTGCATGCCCACATTTATAATACAGAACATTGCTGAAAAATGTAGACATCACATGAATATACCCTGGATACGATTTGCAAACGAGAACTTGAAACTTAGTACTACATGATAGAAATAGCGAAGTTTAAATTCACGCCCACATTGAAAATTCAGAACATCGCTGAAAAATGCAGATATCACATGAATAGACCCTGGCTACGATTTGCAAACCAGAACCAGCAACCAGAAAAAATAGTACATTTGGCTTTAAACAAGCAAATCTCTTTCTTTCCATTATATAAACTGCTATTGAGCACGGGTCCTGCTGCTTTCTGCACTTCTGACAGGATTGAAGTAAGGATGGGCCTGAAATAAATTCATCCAGCTTCTAGATCATGGCCACCAATTAAAATTGAGCAAAATAAAACATATAATATTAAAAAATCATTGTACCATTGCTTCTTTAGCTGTTGGTCTTTCCTGGTGGTCGTACCGGAGTAGCTTGTCCAGAAAATCAATTGCCTACAAAAATAATAAGAAAACAACCTAAACTTCAATTTGGCACTCAGTTAACATACAAATAGACGAAGAGAAACAAAGTGAAAGCTCTACATTTTCATGCTGCAACAAATGATAGGCATGCCTATATCCTATATGTGTATCCTAGAGAACTACATTTATTTATACGTTGTCACAAGAACTTTAAACCAGAAATGCTGGGAGGAGAAAAGGTAAACCTCCGGAACTGCCAAGTGCTGGTTATCAGCATTGATGAACTTTGCCCAAGACTTTCTGCTATGCCTGTGGATATTCGAAACAAATATAAGAAAACAGATAACTTATGTTTGTATATGGAATCACAATATGCACATAATGATGGAATTTCACCAAAACATAGAAGTAACTATAACCTTCCAACAAGTGCCTCAAGGTGTGGATCTAGTTCCAGCCGATATTTGTTCAGATATGCATTCAATTCATCTGTTCCAAGTACCTAACAGCAAAATTTTCATAAGATTTTGTGTACCTTATATTAAAGAATGGTGTCAGTTAATGAAGATAACAAATGGAAAGCCTTGGCTAAAAATTTATAGTATAGAAATCTCATGTGGAACTGAATTTCACTTAACAAGCCACTAGAAGTGCATGTACCTTGGCAATTTTGACCAACTGATCATAATTATCATGTCCATAGAAAAATGGCTCTTTCCGAAATATCTGCAACATAAGTGTACAAATAACTTGAAAAAACAGCACTAACAAAAAGCACTTGGTAAATTTAACCAATTGATCCTAATTGTGTCTAGAATAATGCTCTCTGAACCGATCCTTCCCCCCAAGAAAAACAATGCTCCTTCTGAATTTTTTTCAACATAAACGAATCCACCTTAAACAATTAATGGAAAAAAGGCTAACAAATTTGCACATTAGTCTAGAAAATGTACCATCCCAGCAAACATACAGCCAAGGCTCCACAAATCTAAGGAGTAGTCATAGTCCTGCAAATCAACAAGAAGCTCGGGGCCTTTGAAATACCTATAAAGAGTATCAAATATTTAGATCAAGCATAAAGTAGCAAAAGATATAAGCAAAAACTTAGTCAAGTGGTAATTTGCAAGTGAAAAAGGACATCATTAGCATGAGAGCAAACTTCTAGCCAAAAGGCATTCTGGAAGTAGATGTTTCAAGACTCCTATAGTCAACTATATTAAATGGGAAACAGTCCATACGTACACTCTATATCATATATTAGTAGATAACTCAACCATAGGCAGCCGTAAAGAACAACACTTGCTGCCCAATATCAATAACAAGAGCTTGCGTTTGCAGCAAATATGAGCAGCGAAAGATGGAACAGATTAGAAGATCATGGCAGAGAACTGATCTAACACATACAAAGACAGAGTAATTGGCATAAAAGAGCAGGAAAAAAATATGCAAATAAATCAGTACAAAGAAGTAAAGCAAACATCATAGACAAATTATTATATGCTTCTATTGTAAGTGATGGTGATCAAATAATATACAGAACGAAGCTTCCAGAATAAGACCTCAGGCATCGCCACCCAATGATACATGCAAGTTCAGGTATTAAGCTTCAAAATTATCTTAAAAAAATGTGCAACATAAAAAGAGCAAGACACAGTGCCATGCTCCCATGTAAAAGCAGACTGGTTTTCATTGTTACCAGCTTTGTGATGGAAGATGGCCATATTAATATTTCATGTGCAACCATCATGTCGTGAAGCCAATCCACATATTTGGAAAGGTGTATGATGAATATGCTGACGTTGAATCTTCTTTTCATCGTCCCCTCCATCCGGCGTAAAAACTTGCCACCATGTTTCTTTGTATGGATTTTGTAGCATTTTGATTCCAATAAGAGTCAAACACGGTATATAATCCATGCGCTGACCCCTGGGATAAGGTGTATGATGATGAAGATGGAGATGATAAAAAGAGCAAGACATTCGAGAGTTGAGTTTGGGAGAAGATGACTAAAGCAGATCATTGAGCAGATGATGGCGCCGGTCAGGGAGGAGGTGAAGCTGAGAGGAGGCTCGGGTAAATAATGTGAGGGCATTTTGGGGATATTGTGAAAACTGATCAAACAGAACGTGATTGGTTGGGAGAGCGCACAGTCTGATACGTTTGATGTTTGATCAATGGTGTGAGACTGGGCTGCTCATATATATAGGCAGAGATAGAGAGACTCTGCATGGTAATGTGGAGAGTTTCTCTGCACTACCACTAGCATGATGCTACGTAGTAGAAAGAGTAGTGGCAATAGTAGTGCTACCTATGCAGTGTTATAAAGCAAAGCTACTGAAGAGAGGTAGGGATACATGCCTACATATTTGACAGCAGTTACATAAGCTTATTATGTGATCAATTTAACATTAGTTTTATGGTGTTTATGCATCTACTTAGATGATTTCTTTAGAAATGTGTAAGTTTCAATATCTTGGAACATTCTTTATCTCTCCACGATTTCTTTGTTCAACTTCCCAGGTCCAAGTTGGCAATCCTTGCTTAAGGTAGAAAACAGATTCTAAAACTGACAAACAACATATGAATAGAAGAAAAATTATAAATTTCCCCAGTCCACTGCTTTTCTTTAAAACTTATAGCAATTGAAAAATATAACGAGCTTGTAGTCTTGTACTAGGAGTCCTTTTGAACTATCAATGAGCTTGCAGTATTTTGATACAACTCACTGAAGTTATGTAGAAACATAGCATACATTTAAACAAAATGCTCAGGATAAGACATAGAAAGATTATAAGGGATTTAAGAAAATGGAAAATGTAAATCAAATACAATTGCACACCTTGATGCAACACGGACATTGTACTCTTTGCCAGGGTGATAGAACTCTGCAAGGCCCCAATCAATCAGTCGAAGCTTACGCTGCTCATGATCGATCATCACATTGTGGGGCTTCACATCTCGATGCATAATGCCTTGTGAGTGACAATACTCCAAAGCCTATAGATTTAATAGAAGGTACTCAATAAAAAACTAACAATTGCGATACAATAAAATTCAAGTACTCATAAGCTACAATTTCTAACTAGTTCTAGTTATTTTATTGAACTATGGCTAATCCATTATAAAACAATAGATGTGTAAAATGGATTTGAAGCATGGAGGTAATGGGGTACATGAATCTTAAAAGCTCATTTATAGCCATAAGTGCCACTTCTATTATGGAGAATGGGTGGAACTAATGCCATTAATTGTCCCTAATTAATGTTATAGTTATTTATTTGCCAAATATATCCCTATAAACCGATATTTATTATATCTAATTTGCACACTGAAAGTAACAAGGGCATAATTGGCCAAGGGGCGGAAAAATGTCTTGTCCTCTATAAGATACCATGTCTGTCGCCTAATAAATTACTTAAACTAATCACAGTCTTAAACAAATTTAGAGGGTCATTAGCTGGAAATTCCAGTAAAAAAACCAAAGTACAGCCAGTGCTTTATAAAGTAGTTAGATTCCGAGAAAAAGATTTCTTCAACAAACAATGGCTCTAAATTATATGCTATGGCTAAGGGAGTTAACAAGCCCAGCCATGTCGAGCTTTGCTCAGATCAATAGTAGGCACAAGCCGAGTCGAGCTTAATCCAGACACTTTGAGTTGAGCTCAAGCTTGAGTCAGATTGTATTATCCTCTTAAAGTTTTAATTAGCGCAAAAAACACATATAAAAACTGGTAACTTAGACCATATAGAAAAAGTATTTTGAAAATACTTAAAAATCAAGCCTCACATTGGTTGAGCAGAGGTGCTGACTCAAGCTTGGCTCAATGAGCCCAAGTTAGCACCCACAGGCAAAGCTGAAGGCTAGTAGAATATATAAAATTTAAAACGAGAGAATCATGGACAAATTTAGTATGCTGCACTTGGCGACAATCATTTGAGCTGCTTCAGACTTCAGCTCATGGAACAATTCCTTGTGCATAAAACTGCACTTAATAGCACAAGCCACTCAAAGCCTTAGCCAAAGCAGCTCACAGAGATTGCATGAATAATAAGAAAAAGCAGTGTTCATAAAGAATAAACACTTACTACATGCAGTTTTAATCTTTCTTTTAAGAATAAATACGCATACTCTACTAGCATTTTCTTTTTTTAAAAAAAAAACAAACTGAATAAGATGTTAAGTGACATAATATACACAGAAACATAGGAAAGCACTTAATTAAAGGGGAAATTATATTATAAATCATCAAAAAAAAATTCCAAAATAGCACCCTGCAGCAAATATTTCTCCTGACAAGCCACGCAGGCGCCCGTGTGGTGCGGGCGCTTGTGTGGCTTTTTTTTAAAATTAAACTGAAAGGCGTCGGTTGAACCGACGCCTCTCGGGTTAAAGGAGAAAGGCATTGGTTAACCTACGCCTTTCAGTGCCTTAATGATTTTCGTCCCATTTTAAACGGGTCATCACTTCAACGATGCATATCTCTCTCATTTCTAATCTGTTTTTGCCCATTTTTTTCATTCTTCCTTATTTTTAGTACTATTTCTATTCATCATGATATCACAAAGATGTTGAGCCATCACATACTATTTATCATAGTTTTTGTGATATTTTTTTCGATAAATAGCATGCAATGGATCAACATCTTTGTGATATCATGATGAATAGAAAGAACACTAAAAATAAGGAAGAATGAAAAAAAATGGGCAAAAACGGATTAGAAATGAGAGAGATATGTATTGTTGAAATTTGTCCCACTAAAATAGCTCAAAATAAATTTGTCCCATTTTAAAGGGGCAATAATTTCAACGATGCATATCTCTCTCATTTCTAATCCGTTTTCATCCATTTTTTTTCATTCTTCTTTATTTTTAGTGCTCTTTCTGGTCATCGTGATATTACAAAGATGTTGATCCATCGCATGCTATTTATTGAAAAAAAATATCACAAAAACTACGATAAATAGTATGTGATGGCTTGACATCTTTGTGATATCATGATGAATATAAAGAGCACTAAAAATAAGGAAGAATGAAAAAAAATGGACAAAAACGGATTAGAAATGAGAGAGATATGCATCGTTGAAGTGATGACCCGTTTAAAATGGGACAAAAATCATTAAGGCACCGGAAGGCGTCGGTTCTCTCTTAAAGGCGTCGGTTAACCTACGCCTTTCGGTTTAATTTAAAAAAAAACCACGTAAGCGCCCGCGCCACGCGGGCGCCTGCATGGCTTGTCAGAGCACCATTTGGGAAAAATTTGCTACAGTGTGCTATTTTGGAAAAAAAAAATTTTGATGATTTATTATATAATTTCCCCTTAATTAAATCATAACCTACCTTCACAATCCAATAGTGAGAGGACATGAATCATCTGCATACAAATATTAAATGCTATAATATATGCTAGTATACTAATCCGACAGACTTTGCCCCAGTTGCCAATGCGAGACACTCTCAAGGTGTCAGGGAATGGGCTGGGTGTTCGACTTCCCGTGGATTCCTGAACTAGTTTTGCTTTTCTACTAATTATTGAGCACCCCTATCACCCAAAAAAGTAAAAAAAATCTACAACACACGTTGCGCAAAAGGCCACAGCCACAGGAAACTCACAAGTTGACTCGGCCAGGTGCACTAGTAAGCCCAGACCAGCTGGGTTAGCTGTGGCAGAAAGTATTCCTGATCCATTAAGTACCATCAGCTGTATCGATGAATGGAGCTCAGGACATAGGCCACAACAACACACAATTACTAAACTACATATACTTGCACAAACCAACATTACGAAAAAAAATCACAAATTCCATCTACAAAAATAATTGTTACTCTAATGAGAACGAGGAATCATTTTTGACAGCTTGTGAATGCAAGACAAAAGATAATAGCCGACTCAGAGAAAGTTCTAGGGACGTGATATACCTTCAAAAGCTCATAGATATAGTAGCGAGTGTCGTAATCCGTTAGTGTAGGGTAAAGAACTTTGAAATCAGTATTGTTTACATATTCAAACACTAAACTGGGAGTCTTTGATTGCTGATCTCTGACAATGTCAAGCAACTTTACTATGTTAGGCCCACCACAAAGATTTTGCAATATTTTTATTTCCCTCTTTATCTGCACATAGATCAAAGTATTGTTACAACAAGTAAATCCTCTAGCATAATAACAAAAATTTAGCATAATGGGGAACTTGACCACAGATGAAAAAAATTGTGCTTTGATGCAGTTAAATTATGTACATAAATTAATACAGAAATCCATTCATAAATCTAAAAGAAACGAATGTAGGATATCCAGATCCACCAGCTAGCACAGGTCCCCTTCGCAAATCACACACGCCACCACCACAATAACAACCTAAATGCAAAATTGTTCTTTTGCTTTTCAATTTTCTTTAAGCAACTGACAAGTTGTAATTAACTGCATGTATATTGATATCCAGATCAGCAAGATTCACTGCATAGATAGGCAATATACGTGGAATATGCTTCACATGAATATATGTGTTTACAAAATTGTTTCATGACAGAAGATTTTTAGGAAAACCTTTTGGTCTCTATCTTAATTCAAGTTAACTCAGTATATTCTAAGACAATGTCAGCGATAAAAACAATCATGGGACTCTCAAGAGTTCTGATGAGCATGGAATGTCGTATCGGATATCGGTGAAATATCGGTCGGCCAAAGAGACATAATATCGGAGATATTGTGTAAAAAAATATCGGTGGTCGAAAACTAGTTTTTACATGTATTTTCACAATATAACTTCTAAAATGAGTGATACTAATTTAGACAAAGCATAGATTTCAAAATATGCATATATAATTCAAAACTAGGATGGAAAACAAATGGGAAAGCTATTTTTTTCCTTTTTTAAAAAAAAATTAAAATTTTTTTTTAAAATTTTTTTATTTAAAAAACCGATATATCGGTGGAATATCGGTCCAAAACCGATATATCGGTGATATTTGGAATTTTTTTGAAAAACGATATTTAGGTGTTTCAATGTATCAGGTGGGTTCCGATACCGATATATCGGCGAGACGACATTGCATGCTGATGAGAGTATATCCCATGCGGATACCCAACATATCGATTTTTCTGTTTCAATTGGTTTCGTTCAACTCTCAAACCCAGCCAAAACCTGCACGTTCTACTCCAGTCAGTACCAGTTTCAAAACATTTATCAGGCAAATGTCATTATTATACGTATCCCACACCATTTTCCACTCCACACTTGCCAAGAACTACTTCACAATTCAATTTATTACAGCGAAGTAATCATAAAAAGCAGCTACAAACAACAGTATTGAGCTTAAGAGGGACATATGCGTGCACAGCTACTATACACGACAAATAACGACGCTGCTTCAGAAAGATTTCAGTAACGAGAGATGGGCAAGGCCTTTTATCCACATTATACTCCAGGCAGTAACAATTTCCGAAACATTTATCACGCAACGCCTATCCCATTCCATTTGCCACTCTCTACTTGCTAAAAAATTAATTCACAAATCAATTCATTATAGCTAAGTGATCATAAGATGCAACTAAAAACAACAATACTGAGCTTAAGCAGAACATATGCGATCATACCCAATAAGCTTGGCATCACATTATGTAACTACCTACACCCAAAATCAGCTAACAGATATGAATATTCGCAATGCTCCTCCACAATTCATTGCAGCTAAAAAAAATCATAAGATGCAGCTAAAAACAGCAATACTGAGCTTAAGCAGAACATGCGCGCACACGGAATAAGCTTAACACCACATACAAAAATTACCTACACCCAAAATCAACTACCATACATGACGAATAATTACAACGAGCTGCTCCACAAAGATTTCAACAACAAGAGATGAACAATACCCAATAAGCATAACATCAGACTCTCAAGATTATGTGTATACCACATCATTTGCCTCTCTGTACTCGCCAAGAATTACTTCACAATTCAATTCATTATAGCTAAGTAATCATAAGAATCAACTAAAAATAACACTACTGAGCTTACATGGAACATATGCGCGTGTACCCAATAAGTTTAACACTACATAAATAACTATCTACAGCTAAAATCAGCTACTATACATTATGAATAATAACGATACACTGCTCCAAAAAGACTTCAATGACAATAGACTAGAAAAATTTGATTTGAATCTAGAAAAGCGCGGCAGGGAGACTGACCTTCTTCTTCTTGACCGGCTTAAGAATCTTAATAATGCAGCGCTCATTATTGGGGCAGTGAAAACCCTCAAAAACCTCACTGTACTTCCCCCTTCCCACCTTCTTCGCCACCTCGTAGTTCTCCTGATCCCTGCTCCCCAAAACCCCCAAATCAGCCAAATCTTCAACAAAAACACAAACAAGAACAGCCAAATCAAAGCATTACCCCCATTGGACAGTAAGGGACTCGTAGTCCCAGTACTCTCTAGGACGGACGACGTTGACGTCGGCGTGGACCCGGGCCTTGGAGGCGGCGCCGGGGCGGCGGACGGACTTGCCGATCTTCTGAGCCAGCGCGTCGGCGAGGAGCGGCAGCGGGCGGAGGTGGGTGCCGGCGGGCTTGCGGGGGATGGATATGGTCCGGAGAATGGGGTAAGAGAAGAGGATTTTGGGGTAGGAGGAGAAGCGGAGGGCGTGGGGGAGAGACGAGAAGGTGACGAAGAAGATGGGCCTTGCGGCCATTAAAGTGAAAAAGGATCTGTTTTTGCCTTCATTCTTTTTTTTTTTTTTGTTGTTTCTTGGCACCCCAACCTTGCCCACTCTGCCTAATTAAACAAACCTTTCTTTACTAAAAAAAGAGAAATAAACAAAGATTTGGGCAGGCAGAGAGCCTATCTCTGGTTTTGAAATTTTGGTAATGTGGGCCCATGTAGGGTGAGAGGGTGTGGTGTATGGGATATATGGAGGGTTAAGGAAGTACAGATACGGATACAGATACGGATTCGGGTATAATATCTCCTAATTCACCACCTTCATAGTCATTACCATGTAACAAATTCACATATGGCCTGTATGGCTCCCCCAAATGGAAATGGAATTCTCCCCTCCTTCACTATGCAAACAACTCCTAAAGAAAACTGCAGTTGTATGGAGAAATAGGGCCTAGACTTTCTATTACAAAGGCACGGCGTGCTCAACATAAAAAGAGTGGGTAGGACCTTCAAGCTTGCCTCCCCACACATCAGGTAAAAAATGGTTTTAGTTTGCCAAATATATACATTGTGGTGTTGCTTCTTCTTGTAAGAGATCAAGTAATCTTGGAAGACTGACGTCTATACGATTCTTAAGCACCAATAAGAAGAAATAATTCTATTGTAAGAACAAAAAATAGAAAATATTTTCTAAATGTTCCATGACCACGTTCTTGGCGTCGCTTATATAGGCCTAACATTGTACGTAGCTAAATGGGCGGACCACCATATATACTCCCTCTAAATTGAACTACTAATCTCAACATTTTAGAAAACTAGCTATTACTACTAATTCGGCAAAGGAGACCATGGAGTCATGTACACTTGTCTTAGAGCTCAAAATAAGCTATTGTACTTAGATCTTTCGGAAAATCAAATATTACTACTAATTTCAAATAAAAGAGCACATTAATCATTTACTCCAACCAAAAATAAAAAGGTAAAATTGCTACTTCACATGTCTACCCTATTTTTCTACTCTTTCATGCGTTCATAAGTTGATTGTCGCATCAACCTATGAACCCATTCACCACATCGTTCCACATTTGGGTTGGGTGCCACAAGCGGAGTACAAAAATGGGGTAGTAATATCATTACCCAAAATAAAAAACAGCAGCGTCCATGATTAATTTGTCAAATTAGGGCACATTAACGCACGTGCCAAGTTATTCCACACGCCCTCAACTCTCACGTGCCAAATTAGGGCACGATCCTCCTCCCCATTATAAAACCAGATCACTCCCCCTCACGCTCCTTTCCCTCTTCCCCTGACACTCCCTCGTCGCCATTGTTCCCTAGACGCCACTCCGCTCTCCCATCCCACAACCCATCAATGGTAATGCTTCTGTCTTCCTCTTTCTCTTCTCTAGTTCTTGCTTGATTCTCCTTTCCATTCTCAAATTTTCAGATTTTTTTGCTTCTTTTTTGGTGCTAAATCCGTGGCAAACGCAGGGCACTGAGAGTGTGAACCCGAAGGCGTATCCGCTGGCCGATGCCCAGCTGACCATAACCATTCTTGATTTGATTCAGCAAGCTGCCAACTACAAACAGCTGAAGAAGGGCGCCAATGAGGGTGCCACTCTACACCTCAAAGATTCCATCTTTTTTGCTTTTTTGTTTGCTTTGTTGGGAATTTTGTATATGAGTCTGTTGGTTTTGTGGGTTTTCAGCTACGAAGACACTGAATAGGGGGATCTCGGAGTTCGTTGTCATGGCGGCGGATACTGAGCCGCTTGAGATTCTCCTCCACCTGCCACTCCTTGCTGAAGACAAGGTAATAATGATTTCCTTTTTAAAATATATCTGTTGTCTTCCATTTTATGTGTTTATGCAGGGCTATATGCTTTCATTGGTTAATTGTGAAATCGACGAGCAATTTTGAGTAATCATTTTGTCTTTTATTTTACTATTTGTTTATGGGGATGAGGATTAGATCAGTGAATAGGGTTGATTATGTGTAGTTGGTTGGTTATGATCAATGAGTTACGTCTATGAGTCTGTGTTAATGTCCATAGTAAATGCACTTGATATGCTAGCTATGACCATCTGTGTTTTTCAAAATCGATCATTTCATTTGATACTATCTTAATAGTCATAGACAACTAGTGTCTTTTCCCAACCATTTGATGGTAGCGACATGGATCTTACGCCTTCATTTCATTTGGTATTTCTGTTTCATAAATTTATTTTTGGTACTTGTGCTAAATAGTTTTTGCTCCCGGAGGAAGTATTTTTTATTTGTTTACAAGCACCTGCAGATACAAACTGCTGACATGAATTAGCAGTTACTCTAGGGGAATTCTTAGTAATCAATTGCGTTTTACTTCCTCAATTTCACGATGTAAAATGTGAGTTGGAATTATGCAAAAATACTTAAGGTTATAGTTGGCAAGAAGTCTGAATTTCATATGTACTTTTGTCATCACAATACCTTCAATTTGTATAAGCGACTAAAACTTTTTATCTTGAGTAGGGTAGTAAATAATTATGTTGGACATGCTACAAATTTAATTGGATTTCACTTGAATTTGAATGAACTTTGAAAATCCCTTATATGTGTAGCAGCTTGTGTTAATTATGAAATGTGTGTGTAAATCTCTGTTGTGTTTGTGTAACCTTTTTGAGCTGCCATACATCACCTTTTGTATAAATCCCGATTACCTATCCTAAATTTGGACATTAACCCTCATACTGATTCAGAACCTGCACGTAATCTAAATCTGATTGTTATTGGCTTTACTTTAAGAAGGAAAAAGGAATGTTTACCCTTGTCATACTGAAGATGTCTTTTCTTGTCTCTATTTTAGTAATTTTATTTTACTTATTCACAAAGTAAATCTTGATTTCTTGAAAATCCCATGGTGAGGGACCTGGGGATAGGTAGCATGGATACCACATTGACAACATAATTTTACAAATGATCTCCTCATCACAGAGTCTTGGGGATGAGGAGATCATTTGTGCAAGGATACCATATTGAAAATGTCGTCTTCTTATGTCTATGTTAGTAATTTTAATTTTAATTATTAACAAAATGAATCTTGATTTCTTGGAGACCTCATGATGAGGGACCTGGGGATGAGGAGGCCATTTGTTCAAGGAAACATGTAAAACTTTTGCCCCCTTGATATGTGTGGGCCCCTTTGTATTTGGTCATTTCGTGGGGATAAAATCGTCTCTAAAATATTTTTAACTAATGGAGGTTAACAAGTGAGGGGTACATGCAGTTTTGAAACGAGGATCAATTGCAATCTATCCTTTCCTTTGGAAGGGGTGACTAAAAAAGAAGTTGCTGTGGGGCTCAATGGTTTAATTGTGAGGGTGGGAACTAGATTTCTCTTCACCAGGGATGAGCTATTTCTCACCTCATTTGTTTCACTGAGCTTCACTGATGCATAACCAATTTAGAGATGTCCTTTGTCATCATCCTTAAACGTTGGTGGCTAGGAACTTCCTTGAAGGGGAGGGGAAAAGAGCATGCAACTAGGGATAGAGATAATTAAGCTAAATCAAATGACGAACTGCATAGATCTCAGACTTAATGATCATGGCATAGCCATTTCATATATTTGTCTTCTCATAGAATCTAAACGTAATAGACTCAGGATTTGTAATCATAATGGGCCTCTAACGATTTAACCTAAAGCCAAATAACATTATTAATAAATGTCTCTCAAATTTTAAGGTACTAAATCACCTTTCATAAGAAAAGAAAATCCTAATGAAGTTGGTGGACTAAAGGCGGATCTAACCCCTAGGGTGGGTCACATCGGCTTGCGACTAATACCAGTAATCTATTAACTAAAAGATAAATACTAGGAATACGAATCAATAAGGATCATCCATCTAATCTACTTAATACTAAGAAAACTTAATAAGCAAATAGGCCCTCATGGATAATCCATAAAGAGAAGTCTCTGGAAGAGCCAATTAGGGGCTGAATTAATGGGCATCCAGCGGGCATAACAGACTATAAGCATATGCAAAAAGGGTGAATCGAATGCTCTTATTAATGGTAGTCGATTGAAGCATTAAAACGACCTAATTGATATAGCAATAATCACAAATTGTCATCTAATTGATGATTATGGACTTCTAAATTCTGAAGGAAATTTAAAACTTTAATATAAATATCTGTTATATCTTTTATCTACAATATGGATTATGATCGGAAGATTTGTATTGTGGTTATTGGTTAGTGTTTTTGTTGGTTTACGACATAAGATTCAGTCTGTTTCTGCAGTAAAAATTTGGTTGATCCTTCAGTCCATTTGTATTTCTACCATTGATTGATTTTTTTCTTCCAAGTGCTCTTGGACTTGGCTAGTTGCAGGATTCTGTGTCATGCATATTCTTTTCTTATAATTGACGATTATTTCATAGTAAACCATGAATTGTAACTGACATGGGAGATCATTTCTGGGAAACACAAATCAGAGAATATATTTTTGTTTTTGCAGAATGTGCCCTATGTTTTCGTTCCATCCAAGCAAGCTCTTGGTCGAGCTTGTGGGGTTACAAGGCCTGTGATTGCTTGTTCTGTCACCAGCAACGAAGGCAGCCAGTTGAAATCTCAAATACAACAACTCAAGGTACATCCATATCAGATTATTGTCCCATTTGTTGGTCTTCTAGTTATCTGAGCCACTATTTATCCTTCTATGTGGGTTATGTTGAACGCAGGATGCCATTGAGAAGCTCCTGATCTGATGCTCATGGGAATGTTTCGGCATGATGAGTCTCAATCTTACAGAGACTTGGACTGAGGAAGTCACTGTTACCCGGACACACTTAGTGTGAGCTGCTTTTTAGATTTTTGCAGTTTACCTGCTCTATGTACGTGGACCTATACTGGTTTTTTCTCTTTTAAATTTGCTGCTAATAGTAAATCGTATGTCGAAAATTTGCAACTTCACTTATTTGATATCTCCACTTGAATGAAGCATATGAGGTTTTTTTATTCTATATTCAGCATATGAATTGTGTAACTTCGGGGCTGTTGGGGCGTGATTAAAACCCTAAACATCCACTGTGGATGTTTTGCTACACTGTAGCATCCATGTTTTTTTTCCTATAAAACACCTCAGGTAGTGTTGCAGCTGAATAGGGAAAAAACATGGATGCTACAGTGAATCTGGAAAATCCACGGTGGATATTTGCTTATAATCCCGCCCCAAACGGCCCCTTAGTAAGTGCACTAGCACTCTTATGCGTTTGACTGTTTCATTTCATCTTATGCAGTTGGGCAAAATGGGAAGATTAGGTCACGAAAGTAGGTTTTATGGCATGAGTTTGGAAAAAATTAGATAATATGGCAATCCGGGCTCATTGGCCAGGTAATAGGGAAAAACCTCCATAGTCGTTCATTAGATCACTTTTTTATATCGATAAAGATAATATGGTATAGTAAGGAGAATTAGCTTGGCCTGAACCATAGTTACTTCAAACAAAAAGCTGGCGGAGGAAGTTATATATAAAAGGTATTGGAATTGTATATATAAAAAGTTTGCTTTCTTAAGATGGTACTTCTTAGGTGAGTGAGAAAGATAAAAGAGTGTTCTATGAGTGGCATGAGGTCAATCTAAAAAATATGTAAGGAGGGATAAGGACATCGTAGTCCCTGCTTAAAGGAAAAAAGTTGTGGAGATGAGATGGACGAGTCTCAACCAAAGCTTAGCAGGTGGGAATCTCAAAAGCCGATACAAGTTGGGAGTCAGCTTGCCACTGGCCTAGGCATGTCGGATCTCCAATTGGGCGGTCTTCTAAAAAGATCAGGAAATAAACCAAGTAGAAACCTAAAAAATGAGGGGGGAAGGATAGGGACAATCACACACATGTTGTGCCTCGTTAAAAAGAAAACAAATAGAGCCTCTCGTCTAGAATTCTTGTCCCAATTTTCGAAGCTAGAGGCCATGGTGATTCATCCTAATCCAACTACTTTATGGACAAACTGCATAGAAACCAGTCACTAATAATTACATATAATATCTTGAGTCTTGACTTGCTTTGTTGTTAACGAAAACAGATGATGAATCATCATACGCATGTCCAATAATAGAATTGACTACGGGGAAGAAACAGAAAAAACGATTAAGGGTATCTTAGAAGTGTGGAGGGTGAACTTAATATTAATTAAATACTCCCTCCGTTTGTTTTAATAGATGCAATTAATCAAATCATGTAGATGCGCACAAGTCTCAACTTCTAACTTGATGGGAAGGGGACGAAATTGCTGAGAAAAGTGTGGATGAGGGTTGGATGTCAAAGGAATCTGAAATTCCATATCCAATTCCAAACTAAATTCTCATTTTTCACACTTTGTCTTGAATTAATTCATAAGAATTTAAATTCCAATTCTTCATACATTTTGGATCTAAATGTCCCCATCGTTTTTTAGGGGCAGTTTGGTTCGTAAAAAATCCAAAACATCCACAGTGAAAAATCCACTTTCACTGTAGATTTCCGGATTTTTCACTAACCAGGCTGAAACACATCATCACCGTTTTGGCTGATTTATTTTGATTGGAGGAAAGTTAGATTTTGATATCTATCCCCAGAATAAAGAAAATGAGAAGAATACATGCAAGTTGCAGGTTGGTCCAAATAGGAATGCTGCAAGATGCGGCTCCATACAAACATTAGTTTAGAAAAAGAAAGAAAGGTAAATAGAGAGGTGGGGACGGCTGATATGCGCCGCTTCGCTCTTTTGATGACCCTCCTTCAATCCACTTTATTTTTTTGGCAACATTAGCTATCATTGCTAAGAAATTGACAAAGAAGCCCTGCGCTATCATTGCTAACCTTCATTTTCAAGGATTGAAATGTCCTTGATCGTACTGTGGAAATGTCCTTGCACGAGAAAACCTTCATTTTTGGTCTGAGTTACCTTGATCGTATTGTGGAAATGTCCTTGCATTGAAGTTCGTTCGTATGTTAGTTCAACTGTTTTTCAGAGATGGAACTGACAAAAGCACGGTGATTTAACCACATAGTTTTCCCAGTCATATTTAACCACATAGTAAGGTAAATTAGTATCTTTAAGCAATGACATTTATAACACTTACGCACTTAAGTATTACTTACTACTAAAAGCATCTCCTCTCATAAGTTTTGAAGTGTTTGTAGTCCGTATGGAGGATGCTCGCCAATGCATCCTCAATTAATACGAGCCATCGATCATCAAAATCGACAGTGCACACACTACTACTGTGCATCAGTTTGATGGAGCTCACACTAGTAGTGTGTGCACCGTCGAATCAACGGCTCCCATCGGATAGAAGATATCCTGACGGTCATCCTTGAGGTGGATAAAAAATTCACATTTTGAATCTATGATTTTTAACTCTTAAGAAAAGAAAACGAAAATTATTGCATAATCTCTAAATAGGTAATTAATTAATCACTCATCAGAAAGATAAGAAGTCCATCTTCCTTAGCATCTACAAAAACCTTTGACATTCTGCCATAATTTTTCATTTTACAGATTTCCCTTCTCTAATTTAAAAAAAAAAGACCAAAAAATGTGTGCCTGAGAAGTTCAAGCAACTCAAACAAAGAGACCAAGAAGCTTCTGGTTGCCGCCGCCGTAGAATTGTAACTTGCTATCCACGTTCGTAGTGACCGATTCCTCCGATGGGGACGCCGGCCTCCGCCGCTGCGAGTGTCTAGATTCAGTAAAGCATGGCATCGTGAGAGAGAGGTCGAGGTCAAGGCCGGTGACTTGCAGTCCGGTCCGGTTGTAGGACGACTCCTCGGCAGTGGAGGCAGACTCTCGCCAGAGAGGAGGCGGCTGAGCGTCAGCAACCGGGTGAAGTGCGCCGCCGTTGAGGACAGTATCGACGGCCGCTTGGCACACGTCCAACCGCCCCGTCCAGAGGAGCCCCACCGCGCCGCCCACTGGATTGACCGCCCGGCCGCAGGCCTCGTACAGCAGCGACTGGAACAGAGCTGGAAACATCACAAACAAAAAGTTCAGCACATTTTTTTTAAAAAAAAAGAGAAGCCAAGTAGCCAAGAAGGGGGGCGAACCGGGGCGGCGGGGAGGGGAGACAGAGGAGAGGGAGGAAAGGAGGCCGGCGCGACCGAAGAACTTGGCGACGAAGACGGTGGCGTGGGCCTGGGAGGCGGGGGAGTCGATCCACTGGAGGCACGGCCGGAGGATGCAGGTGTCGCTGCAGCCCTTTCGCAACACTCGGCACCCGTTGCAGCTCATCTTGGCCTCCTCGGCGAGCCGTTCGGCGAGGCAATCGGCGGAGGGAGGGGAGGTCAGGGCGGTGGGGGGAGGAGGGAGGGTGGGTATTTATAGGCGGGGCAAGGGGAACGGTAGGAATGGTAAATAAGTGGAAAAAGATGGGTTAAAGTGGAAGAGTTCCTGGGTGTTTGGGGAGAGGGCGGCGTCGGGTCTTCTCGTTTTTCCGCGTCCCAAGGCTTTTTGGATTTTCTTTTCTTTTTATCTTCCCACAAAAGGTCCATGTGCTGGGAGGGGTAGTTAAGTAATTTTAAGTGGGAGAGGGTGGAGTTGAACAAGTGGGGTCCAGATAAATTTCAACCGTTATTTTGAGTGATCGAATCTGTTTTGGCTAGCTTGTGGCCCCCCTACGTCGATCTCTCTTGTGGTGAAGACATTAATATGGATAGTGACTTAGGGCTGTGATTTTTCGGAATCTCAATTCGGAATCTTTTTCTCATGAGGAGATTTGATCGAATCTTCTCATTTAGCCTTCACGTGAATGGATGTTAGAGGAATCTGAAATCTTGTATCCAAACAAAATTCTCATTCGCCACACCTTCTCTTAGATAATCATAATCAAGTAGCGTATTTTCCCAACTATTTGGGGTTGGTGACATGAATCTTACTCTTCTATTCAGGCCTGTTTTAGGCTACCTCTTTTATAAGAGATAGTAAAATCAAATTTTTTTATTAACTCTATCCAAGTTCTCTTAGGTCTCCCTCTCACTCTTTTGATATCATTTACATGCACCCCTTCTAATTTTCTCACAAGAGGATCTATTGGTCTTCTTTGCATATGCCCATACTAACGCAACCTACATTCCCTCGGCTTCTTCCCCAAATGAGCTATTTGTAACCTCTCACGAATATATTCATTTATAATCCGATCTCTCATAGTTATCCCACTCATTCACCTTAACATTCTCATTTTGACTACATTCAACTTATCTATATAACTTCTCTTTGGTGCCTAACACTCCACTCCATAGAGTATTGCAGGCCTAATGGCTGTCGTATAGAACTTGTCTTTTAAGTCTTTTTTAACACGCATATCACATAACACTTCTGAGGCTGCTGTCCATCAATATCCTATTCTTTATAGATAATAAATCATAAGTAATGGAAATTATCACACTTTGACATTTCTTGCCCATATATTTCAACTAAGGTTCCACTTATAATTCTACCTTCCTTAAAATTAAATTCAATGCACTTTGTCTTAATCCTAGCACTTTGTCTTAGTCTCACTTATTTTGAAACATTTTGATTCTAAAGCTTCCCTTCATAATTCTAGTTTCACATTCAAACATATTTTATTCTCATAAATTAAAACTACATCATCTTCTAAGGCTCCACTTATAGTTCTACCTTCCTTAAAATTAAATTCAATGCACTTTGTCTTAGTCCTACTTATTTTGAAATATTTTGATTATAAAGCTTCCCTTCATAATTCTAGTTTCACATTCAAACCTATTTTATTCTCATCAATTAAAACTACATCATCTTCAAAAGGCATACACCAAAGTACACTATCTTGCAAACCTAACATAACTGAAAACTCCTTAGTTTTCTCCCCAATTATTCGTACACTAGTCACAACCCCTTCATGAATATCATTTATGTTATCTATGTAACCTTATATTATTCCATTCTTCTTCAAAACACTTTAAATGAGCTCTCTCGGCACTCTGTCGTAGGCTTTTTCTAAATCTATGAAGGTTATATAGAGATTTTATTTTCTATCCCTATACCTCTCTATTAACTGGCATAATAATAATATATTTTCCGTTGTTGGCCTCTCCGCCATGAAACCAAATTGATTCTTTGTTACTTTAGTTACTTTTCACAAACGTCATTTTATTACTCTCCCCCATATCTTCACAGTGTGCTCCATAACTTTTATACTTTTATAGTTTGTACAATTTTAGATGTCCCATTTATTTTTATACAAATGTAGGAGGGTAATTCTTCTCCATTCCTCTGACATCCTCTTAGACTTTCAAATCTTGTTAAATAAACTAGTCAACTAAGTTAAGCCAACATCTTCTAGTGCTTCCATACTTCAATAGAAATTCCATTGGGCCTTAGAGCTTTGTCTTTCTTCATCTTCTTTAACGCAGTTCCTACCTTATCTATGGAGAATCTCATAAAATAAGTTATCTTTTAACGGGGCTAGACTCAAAATCCATTCCACTGACAATTTTCATTCAATAAAAATTTAAAATATTCACGCTATCTCTCCCTAATTTCCTCATCTTTCACCAAAACCCTTTGATCGTCATTTTTAATGCACCTAACTTACTCTAAGTCCCTACTACTCTTATCTTTTAGCTTAACTATCTTATATATACCCCTATTCCCTCCTTCGACCTTGACCTATTACATAAGTCATCAAACGCCTTATATCTAGTTCAGCTCACTTTCTTTTGAGCCTCTCTTTTGACCTTAGCATATTTTAATTATTTTAATTTTTATATTTTTGTTACTTTATAAAAAACACTTCTTTTCCTTGATGACTCTTTGAACTTCCTCATACCACCACCATGTTTCTTTATTAACGTCTATTCTCTTTACTTCATCAAGTACTTCTTTACCCACTTTTTAATATAATTAGTCATGTTACCCTACAATATTGTTAGTTCATTATTTAAGTTCCAATTTTCTTCATTCATCAACCCCTCAATAAAAGTGTTGAACATATTACCTTTCAAATTTCACCACTTGATCCTCGACTCTACTTTAACCGCACTTTACTTCTTTCACCCATTTATGTGAACATCTAAAATAACTAATCAATGTTAAAATGTTATAGTTTATATAAGTATAACCTTACAATCCTTATATTTAATTCTCTCGCTTTTAACTAAAAAAAAACTATTTAGCTCTTGTGAGGTCCACTCTTGAAAGTTACTAGATACTCTTCCCTCTACTTGAAATAAGTATCTGTTATACTTAGATCGTTTACTATTACAAACTCAAGAATAGTTTCTCCTATTTCATTCATCTCCCCAAAACCATACCCTTCATGCACTCTTTCATATCCTATGTTCTTCTCTCCTACATACCTATTTAAATCGCTCTCTATAATAATAGTTTTTCGTTAGATATCCCTTATATTACTAAGTTTATTTTCTCACAAAAGTGTTTCTTAAAGTTCTCTCATAATCCTACTTGAGGGCATAAGCACTAATAATATTAACTATAAAATCCCCTAACACTAGCTTTACTAATATAATTCTATCACTAAATCTTTTGACACCTACAAGACTTTATCTCAAGTCCTTATCAACCATTATATCTACCCCATTCCTATTTGAAAATTTACCTGCACAAACTAGTTTAAAGCCCCCCTCCTCTAAATTCCCTAGCCTTCTCTCCTACAAACTTAGTCTCATATAAGCATGCTATGTTAACGTCTCATGTAAGCATGCTATGTTAACCCTCCTTCTCTTATGTGTTTCTACTAACTTCAGATTCTTACCCTTCAAGGTTCCAATATTCCACAATGTCACTCTAATCTACTCTTCGCCTAAATTAATGTATAGGAATTTAATTTTCAATTATTCAAACATTTTTGTATTTGAATGTCCTCCAAGGATGAGTAGTTCACCACGCCAAGGTCTAGCCAGCCCACACCCTTGAAGTGGAGATGTCCACTATATGCAAGTCCATTGCTCTCCCTGGAATGGAGATATATTCAATTGGTGTTACTAGGCATGCTTGACCTCCCTTAAGGTGGAGACATTAATCAGAAGCTTCACTAGCGCACCCACTAGTGTAGAGTCTGTACTCGTGGATCATGTTTTTGTGTGAAGTGTATGCTCTGATGGGTGCATTGTCGATCTACCCTATGGATGATTTGTGAAGCACCGTTGAAAGTTTTTGTTGCTTAAAGTAGGCATATGGATGTGAAAATAGTGCGAATGCTCGCCTTTCATTCCATGATCCAAGGCATAAAGCTTGCATTTGGGTAGATCCATGTTTGCGATCTATCATGCAGTAAGTGTGCTTGGGCACCAAATGTAAGTAGCATTAATTAATACTCCGTCCATCCAAAAATCCCGGCAGCATTAAAAAATGAGTTAAATTTATTGGCTTGTAGGCTTACAACATTTCAAACTTCCATGCATAGGCACGTTCACGAGGATCTATTGGGCAAATCCAGTCATTTATTTCTAGATCCATAGTTTTCAAATGAAGCCGAGTTTTTTGGATGGAGGAAATATAATTAAGATTCTAAGCTATTGAGATCATGTATGGTATCATTTTTTCAAGTTTTAGTCATATGACATCCACTATTATGTACAAGTCTCAACCATAAAATTCGGGCAAGATAAAAGTTGAAGCCTATAGGGAACGCTAGAAATCTTGAGTCAGCCTTTTCATTTAGCTTGGCAATCATTGGTTGGGTTTTGTATAAAACATTGTGAGCTTAATGCATGCTACACCAGCTTAAATTAAAGGTTCCATGCTGGGATCAGTAATTGAATGAAATTATTCTCACTAGCAACAACATTTTTTTAGTTCACCATTCAGTATCAAATAGAAAACAAATGTAAGATCAACCTGTCATGCAAATTTGGTCCAAAAAGGGGAAAAAGAAAAGGCTATGGTTCTATGTTCAAGCTTCTTAAATTGGTCTAGCTAGGACTAGTCGGAATTATATATAAAGAATGTATGTTCTCTTTTAGTTTCACAAGTGAGAAATGGGGGTTACTTGGAAAGTGAACTTGGTCATTGAATAGCAATGACCTCCGAAAAAAATGAGGGCCTAATGCAACTAGTGGGGATTAATTACTAGATAATTAAGGAGTACATCAATGTTCTCCGCAGCAGGTCACATTTGCGCATGTGGGATGCTTTCAATCTAAATATGAATGCTTTCTTCATCACGTTAGGAAAGCTACTCAAACCAATCAAGTTTAGCTTCTATTAGAGTAATCACATTTAGTTTTTTTAAGTTGAGTTTTGTCATTAATATGGTAATTTAATCATTTTTTTGCTCTTAAGCAATTGGGTAGCTGATAGTCAGTGCTAACTGCTAAGGCTCTTTTCACTCGCTACGTGTAGAATTATCAAATGACGTATGAAAATGCCTCTTGGCTAATATATTAGGGCTTTCTTGGTCGTGCCCTTGTTGGTGCAAGTGTTTCTTCAGATTCCGAAGGGTAACAATGCCTCCTTTTCAATATGAAGAATGTTAAATTAAAGGATAACTTGTTTGTTTTGAATCAAATGGACTACAACCAACATGGGTTTGAAAGCATTGGCCCCACAAATCAACAATCGTGCATAAGAACGTACGTTAATTTCCCAGCATAATCAGTGTCAGCGTAGCATCAATCTTCAATGAAGATCCTATATTAAGCCAAAATTTATTACAAAGAATATGGATGTGAATCACAATCATGCATACAACTTGGATTCAACTCTTTTCCTTTCTTGCCATGCTCCAGGATATTAAGAAACTCCATCCGTCCCACTTCAATAATCCAATTTGGTTTCTACAAAAGAACTAAGGGTGCGTTTGACAATCTTGATTTGGATTTAGAATTGTGATTTTTAGAATCACGTCATTTAAAGAATCTCGTGTGATTTTGCAAATGATTGAGCGACCTCCTTTCACGTTATAATAAGAGTCACGTCATTCTGGGTGAGATTTTTGAGAAGAATCAAATCCTACCCAAAAAGGAGTTGTCATACGCAGGATTTAGACAAATCTCGTGATTCTTAAAATCACAAGGTCTAAATCCACGTTGCCAAACTCACCATAAGATCATATCATTTTAAAAGAACAAATCATAACTGTTATTATGGGACATATGGCGTATGAAGCTTTTGTCTTGTAAATGAGATGCCAATTCAAGCCCTCTAGAATGGAATCCTGATCATAGTCACAATGTTTCAATTTAAGTTTATTTCGGTAGGGGCCTTTCGTTTTTCGTTTTCGTTTCAAAATTTTTTTGGGAAGTTTCCGAGAAAGAAGAACAGAATGAGGATGAGGATGAGAAATAAGAGGAATGACATTAAAATATGCATGCTCTCAACAAAAAAAAACCAAACTTACCTACCTAAAGTGTAAATAACAAAAAAAATTGCTCCCTAAAACGTAATAAATTAAAAAATATGCTGGCTAAAATGTAACAAATCCAAAAAAATACATCCCTAAACAGTAAATTTCATGAAAATTCAGAAATTTTCGAAATTTTTTTCGAGAAACTAAAGAAATTTAAAATTAACATGCGGTTAATGCCCAAAATTTCACTAATTTCGCGAAATATTCACGAAACTTGTGACTATGATCCTGATTGTAGAATCTGTTTAAAGGAGTGACTCAGCAGTCAGCACACACACAGCCTGTGATAGAGTAATAGCATTAACCTCTTATCATAAGGGCAAGTGGGGTGTCACTACTAGTTGCCTATAAATAAGCTTTCACCAAATCAAGAGACCTAAAATATGACTAGAAAGAGATGAACAATGACGGATTTCTGCATATACCGATGTGATTACTGATCCTTTGTTAGTGACTTTCCACCCAACAATTTGGACCATATGGTACTCGCTTATTGGTCTTGTTGCTTAGCTTGTCTGTTTTTTCTTGAGAATCACTCATGTCAAAAGAAGATCTAGTGAGGAAAGACATAAAATATATACGGGTGATGTTTGGTTATAACCATTAATTGGACCAAAAGGCCTAAGCTGATGACCAACGGGTGATAGTAGTATTCCCTCCATCACATTAATAGCTCTATTTGCAAACCTATTGATTTTTATTGAGTGGTGAGCTCTAGTTCGGTAAAGCAGAAGAAGAGGCTTTCAGAGAAAAAAGGAGGTGGTCTGGAGCTATTAATGTGGGACAAACTTTTACCCGAATAGAGCTATTTATATGGGTGGATGGAGAATAAATCAAAAGGTTAAACAAAGAAGCAAATGATTAAAATGGTGGAAACGATGGCATGCTTTTATCTGCTTAGGTGGGAATCCATTTAACTTTGACTTGGAGTTCCATATTGTGACTAAGAGCAACAAGATACCATGTTAGGTAATACTTCTCCTAAGCCTCTTTTGGTAACTAATAGCTCAAGCTGTCGGGGAAAGCATAAATATTTATGTTAAAGATGCACACGCCGATGGTAAGTTGATTGATCATCACACACACACACACACGTAGCATTGCTCTAAGTGCTATAGCTTTAACAAATGTTCCTATGCTTTAAGCGGTCAGTTGAATTCATCTTCAAGTTCCAATTGTATATCTTCTTTAACTCTGTAATCTAGAATGTTACAATATTATCTATTTTTTGTTCTGTGGATAAATTAGAATGTGCTAAAGAACCAAGTTTCCCAAAAGCTCTAGCTATTAAGAAATAGAAATCTTTATTCATTTGTTTTATATTTGAACACCCCCCCCTGCGAGCGTCCAAGCAGCATAGCACGCAGAACACAAATAGGGAATAAGCGTCTCCAATGAGATTTGAACTTAAGACCTATAACCTAGAGCTCTGATACCATGTAAGATAATTTAGTCTTGCTGGAGGCATGTATATCCCAATTATATTCCACATGATATGCCTGATAGATATTTGCACGTGAGAAGGGATGTTAGAATATAAAATATATAAGAAAGATTTTTATTTCATAACAGCTCGAACTTTTCGTAAACTTAGTTATCTTACATAATGTGCCAATATTTAATAAAATGGAATTGATTGAGGCTCATTGAGCTAGCACAGAAAGTTCTTCCTTGCACAGGTAGTGTGCATCGACCGAAGGACTTCAGGGAGCCAGTGGCCAAAATCTGAGAATGTGGGCCTTATACAGATGCTTGGTGCAGTTTGTAATTGGGCTCTGTAAACTGAGGCTCATTACACGATGACTACATTAATGTTCTCTTGTAATCTTCTTTTCTTTGCCATGCTTTTGGATATGAGATGAGTTTACATGAGATCGTTCTCATATAAGGAGCATGAGGCCAATCTTTATTTCAGTTAGATTCCGATCGGAGGGTGGATATCAAATCGGTAGGTAAGTGAGTGTGTCACATCAAAGAGTGGGTGAGATCATTGTGGATATTTGTAGCCGTCAGATCAAGATCCAACGGCTACGACACTTCATACATTTTTTCCACATTTAAGATCAGTGATGAACCTTAACAATATTTCAATGAGTAACCATTTGTCAAGAGAAGCATTCACATGGAAAACTGTAATGCTGATGAAGATAACGAATGCGAAAGTTCTCAATTTCCTCCGGAAGAGGGTTGGAAGTGAATCTTCCCTCAATCCTTGTCACTGTATTCTGACATTGATAACATACGGTTACATCAAGCAAAATATAGTGTTACAGAACTGTTGCATCTGACCTGAATATCTATGATAACAGTACAACGCCAACATGATAGCAATGTACATTTAACTTTCCCTTCAAAGATAAAAAGATCAGATTCTACCAGGCATCCCTATTTACTTTTAGTATATGCTTCCAACGCTTCATAAACATTCCACATTCGTACATGCAAATCTTGTGGCAAGAAAAATAATTTTGCATCAATTCTATGTTATTTTTTGCCATTAACCAATGAACTAGGATGTCTAAACTTCCAGCTCAATCCAAAACCTAAGGACTTCCTCTTTATGGAGGTTCCCCACCAGGCAACAGCAATCTGTATTGAAGCTGGGAACAAGTGTAGATTTGTACTACTTTTTATAAGAAAGGAGATACTATCTTTGTGAGTATGATTTGAGGACTGAGTTACATACAAACCTTAATGCGGTAAAGGTAGATGTAGCACAAGGAAACTCAATTCAAATGCGTAAAGAGGTTCAGCAAGTTTAGCTAATACAGCAAAACATTCCGCCACAGAAAATTCAAGACAATGCATATGCTACCAACAGGATAGTCAGATAAAAGTAATCGAGCAATTAAATCTGTTATCAAGCCTTTCACTTGCCAAATCAATTCTAACAGGCCGTTTGGGGCGTGAAAAATCAGCATCATCCAGCTGAAAAATTTCAACTCGTTAGGATTTTTAGGATAATCCAGGTGGATTTTTGGGAGTGGATGAAACTGATTTTTCACGCCGCAAACGGCCCCTTAAATCCTAACCAGCAATCCAAGTTGGAAGTTTGCCAAACAGCGATGTTGGAGGCAAGTACAAATGTGCTACATCTTTCCTCATAAAAGAGATGATCACATGCAAACTAAAATCACAGTCAAAAGCATCTAAAACTGTAAAATAACATTCACTGGCAAAATAATTGTCCAACAAAGGTGATCAGGATGAATGTGATTGTCGGGGGAAATTAAAAAGAAATTCAACAAGCATATTAACAGTTATCTTGCCATAATGATGAGATGGAATCCTTTTCATTGTTGGGCAGTTGCCTATCATGTACATAAAAACAAGATAATAGAGATACATCTATTTGCCAATTGATGAAGAATTCTTATGCGCATCAAATTGGACCCTGGGTATTACAATAAACATTCTGTCAAGGTGATCATGTAATGTTCTTGAAATTGTGAAGCAGAGCAGCTATGTACAATCAATTAGCCAATTACCAAATAAAAGGGCCATCCAGAGTCCGGCCCCAAGAGGGGAAGGAGGAAGGGGATAGGAATGGTGCATAAATGCACCCTCCAATGAGATCTGCAACATGCTTCCTCCTCCCTGCACGGCAATATGCCATCTTCCTTACTCGCTCTTCTCCCTGCCCTCAGCACCAGAGAAAGCCCAGTATGGCTTCGCAGGGGTGCGTGGCAGCGCCTTCACTCCCAGCGGGTTGTTCTTGCTCTGTTTGTCAATATCATACACAAACATCAGCCAAAGCTAAGATACACTAGATAGTAATTTACACTTCCTGTCATTTAACATTTGGAAAGATTAGAGGAGACTTGAGTAAAACATGTTTTTGTGATTTGGTATATGATCGAACACCATGCCCATCTATCACCTATTTCCTAAAAAACTCTACAGTAATTGGCAGAGAACTAGTGAAAGGGATGACAAATATAGGTAACTCACCATCAAGCAGGTGCCGGCATCTACGTTGCAGACGGGGTACTCGTGAGGGCAGCAGCTGTAGTGATCATCACAGCATGTAGCACCCTCGAGCGGGCAGCAACCCCATGCGAAGCAATATTTACCATACTCGTAGACGCAGCAGCAGGTGGTTGCCTCAGCGCAAGTGTAGTAGCTATCACAGACTGTAGGGGGTTTCACAGGAGATGGAGGGGATGGTCCAGGGTTTGGAGGGTTCATTCCTTTCTTGATGGGGTAAGATGCCTCTATGGCAATACCACACTTGCCAGTTACTGCGTTGGCAAGGTTCCTCTCCATTCTAATGTAGCCATCCTCTCCCCAGCTGCTGCCCCATGAGTTGCGCACAAGCCAGTAGGCCTTGCCATTCTCTGTGCCATAGCCTACTGCAGCCACTCCATGATCCAGTTCAGTCCCACACCTTCCAGTGAAGATACCCTTCAAATAGAGAATCACAACTCAAATAAGATAATGGATGAATTATATTTATTTGCAGATAAATCAGCAATAACATCTCATGCATGAAAAAGAACACATGACAATTCACTCATTCATGTACGTCCTAAGAAGTCCTACTTTACTCCAACTAACAAGTCCTTTGAATTCCCATGTTAAAGATGGTCTCACGTAACATAAAATTCAAGGGATAACCATGATGAGATGAGACTGGGAGTCACATATTTTCATTTAGCATTCTCTCCATATGCAATGACACAATTAAGAATAGAGTGAAATAAATCATGTCAGAATCTAAACAACATATACCACTTTCCACAGGATTCAGCATTTAGTCACCATAACACTAATAAGTTAACCTATTAATTGTAACAGCTAATTGCAATATCCGCAGGTGCTATCAATAACCAAGAATTTAAGATTTCCAGGGGAGAATTAGACAGCCTTGATTAGAAGTACCTTTCCTAGCATGCAACTTGCAAGAAGAGGTTCTGTCAAAATTAAAGCCTAAGATTTGATTAATGCTCTTATGTGCTTACTATTACTCATTCAACCAAATAAGGTGGTCATGATGGATTATGTGAACATACAGATGAGTAAAGTTGGAACTCCCGGCCACCAGCTTCAATGGCAACACTGATGGGCTGGTTTGCAACAGCCTTCTGCAGGGCACTCTCATCATTTTCCGGCACATCCTCATAGCTGTCAATGGTAACCACACGGGCATTTTTCTGCAAGAAAATTCCAATATCAATAAACATGTCCTATCCACCAATCAGTCTATACTTGATAAAAAATTGATATGAACCTCGGCTCACGTGCATCGACGTGCGTTGAGGAGCTGCGAGCCAGCACACATTAAATGAGGGGGTGGGCAGGTGATAGAAACTCGCCTGCCCCATATATTAACATGCCCCAATGCACGCAAACATTAACACTTGAACTAAAACATATAACATAAAGATTCATAAGGGTCTGTTACTGACCCTGTACTGGTCACATCTGCCATCCCTGGCCTTGTATGGATAGTCATTGTCTGTGTCAATCCCTTCATTGCTGATGATGAATTGGAAAGCATAGTCCATGAGACCTCCATTGCAGCCCTGATTGTAGGATGTGTCACAGTCCACCAGCTCCTGCTCTGAAAGGGTGATCAGGTCGCCTGTCACGAGCTTGTTTATGCCCTCCACAGCAGCAATGGTGGAGAAGGCCCAGCAACTCCCTGTTCCAGAAAACAAAATACAATACCATTAATATACAATGGTAAGCTAAATTCATTGTTCATGCACTGTGCACATTGAAGTATACTTAAAAGCAAGTAGCATGAGCGTAGATAAAATCAAATTATTCATGCACTACCATGATTTACAACTGTTTTCTTGAAAAAAAAAATGATTTACAACTTTTTTAGTCTGGGGAATTTAGCTGTCAGGAATCTAATCATGTTCATTGGACAACTTTTGGGAACTTCTTGATTTCATTAGAAAAGGATATATGAAAAGGGAAATCTATCTATATCTATACCTATACTACAATTAAAAGCAAATGGGGTGGAATGAACAATTAAGTGTGGGTTAACAAAAATGCCCTCATAATCAAGATTTTAATCATCAATATTGCCTCTATACTACTATTAAAAGCAAATAGTGTGGAGCGGACAATTAAATGTGTGTTAACAAACATGCCCTCATAATCAAGAGTGTAATCATCAATATTGCCCCTAAACAACCGGATGAACAATTATAGAAGAGTTAAGATTTGTATGGTGGGCTCCATGGGAAAAATTTAGGCAACAATGACTCTCACCTCTTCCTATTGGAACTCCTTTTCCTATTTTCTCTCTCCACACCAACGACTTGTGCTCATGGGCACCCAAGTTAATGTGTGTCGTGTAAATTGGTGTTATGCACAACATGCCTATGAGCTCATGAGAACCTAATTACTTATCTAGAATAATATGAGGTGGTTCATGAGAACCTAATTACTTCTCTAGAATAATATGAGGTGGTTCCACACACAAATATCAAGCTTTTTTCTGCTTCATATAAGAATTTTCTTCGAATGAGATTATCTTATTGAAAATCGATTTCGCACATGCACTTTGACTAGAGAAGAATCAAATCATTCATGCACCATCATGGTGTACAACTTTTCTTCAGAAAAAAAAATGATTTACAACTTTTTGAGTTTGAGGACATCTAGCTGTCAGGAATTTACGCATGTTTTTTAGAAAAAAAAATGTTTGAACAACTTTTGGGATTTTTTGAGAAAAAGATATAGGAAAAGGGAAATAAGAACGAAAAGCAACTTCTTTTGGATAATCTTCTGCAAAAAAGGACTTCCTTTAGTGTAATAGATTAACATTTTAGCTTGTTAAAAAATTCTATGGCTTGCGTTCTATAAAAGCTTAATAAGAACAAGTGGAGGATTAAAAGTAATTATTAATTTCTTTCTCAAGATGAAAGAATTACCAAGTTCCAACAGATAAATCTCAAGGTGACCAACGGATATCTAAATCTACACTGATTGATACAAAAGAAATTGAAAAAAGCTCTTCTTTTCCAAACTGAAACGTCCAAAAAATCCATATACTTCAACTTTTTTCAACATCTCTATCAACTGGGACTTGTGTAAAAATTAGATCGATCTAACAAAATATTGCAAATTTCCACAATTTTAAACAAAATTAATTTCTTAAATACCAACAAAAGAAGTAGCATCAAACCATCAACCATATCAAATAAACTCCAAAAAAATCATTTTCTCAATGTTTTTTTATGGTCTAACGAAAGATTAAAAAAAATTAAGATTTTATACGATTATGCATATCTATCAATCTCTGATCATGCAAACCAAAGATCCACCACAAAATCTATCTAGTTCATATAGAGAATCCCTAAACTACCCCTACCGATGATCAGTCAACGAGGGTAATCAAGTCATAACACTCACCGCAGCTGCCCTGGTCCTTGACCGCCGCGACGGCGCCCTTCTCCCTCCAGTCCACCGTCTCCGGCAACTTCTCGCCGGCCCGGACGGCATACCGGCCGCTGCTGGGCCGGCCGAGCCGCCGCTTCGGGTCAGGCCGGGTTCCCAAGTACATAGCCCGGTACTCCTCGTTGGTCAGGTCGGCAAAACGGTTCAAGCCCAGCTTGTACGAGTGTCCCCCGGCGTTGTGCTGGTCGACGAACCGGACGTTGTCCTTGAACGTTTCGAACCGTCGGTCCTTCTCGTCCAGGCCGTTGTAAGCCTTTCCGTGCTCGGCCAGCCAGGAGTCGTAGAGAGCTCTGAGCTCAGCCTCCGTTCGGCCGGAGGCCAGGCCGTGGTTTTGGTCGTAGGTGATGATGGACATGTCGGAGGAGGTAGCGGAGGCGAGGGAGGCGAGGAAGAGGAGGGCGGCGGCGAGCGGGATGGCGGCGAGTCGAGTACCCATGATCGGAAAAGGAGAGAAGATGAGATGGATGGAAGGAGAAGATGGTCTGGAAAGGGAAGGGGTGGGGTTGGCTATAAGTAGAAGAAGATGGAGAGGGGGGAGGGAGGTGTGGTGGAATAATGAGAAGGGTAAGGGTGCGATAGGGGAATTATGGAGGGTTGGAGGGGGTTTTAAGGTGAATGTTAGAGATAGGGGGAGGTAATTTGCGGATACGACGTCCGACCCGTTTAGTGGTGCGTATGTATGTTTTGCCTTTGTTGGTCTTGGATGAGATATTTGGGGTGCATTTGAACTTTGATAAATGTATTTGATGTTGCGTTACGTTTCTTATGTTTTTATAAGAAGGGGTGTTTGATCCTTAGGACCGGACTAGAAGGGCAGTCGGGCAGGTAAATCGACGTCTTAGAGCACCGTATCCTGCTGCCATCCCTTAGGCAAGTAGAAGGCTCACCCCCGATAAATTAGATAAAAATAATTGCAGGTTGGTAGACAATGGAGTGGGGAATTTGAACTAGTGATCTTACTTTTTGGAATTGTAACCTGGAAATCCCACCAACATTGACTTTAGTTCTCTCCCACCTAGTTATGATATTTTGGTGAGGAGTAGATTCCATAGGCGATTAGTTGAGAGCATGGACATACATGACTACTATTATTTTACTAACTTGCCGTGGCATGACAAGAAATCAAACTAAAAAGGATATGTAGATTGAAATACATAGCGAAAAATCTAACATGCACTTCAACATAAAGCTAGACTTTTGGCTAAGGACCATATGATTAGTGGCTGAGAGAGTCAGGGGGATGGGATGATGTGGGGTGTAGCACATAAAAGCAAGGGAAGAAACAAGGGTGCAAGTGGTGACATTTGATGGCTCTGCTGTGAAAAACTCAAGCAGCTGCACCATTAGCGAGGCGGTCTCAACAATCAACATAAAAGCAACTTTTATAGTTGATAATGGAGAAACATTTTGCTTCTGTCTGGTAATAAATCATGCTTTGCGATGTAAAGGTGTAATTGTAAAAGGAATCCATTTGAGTAATATATCCGGGTTGCAAATGTCCTTGGACTCGATTATCGGTCGGCCGAAAATATGAGTAAAGGAGGTAAGGACAAAAATAAGTTTCACGGGAGGGAGGTCTATGCAAATAAGGAAAGGAGGGGAGGCTCCTCAACCAACCAAACCTAACCCGGAAAGTGGGGAGTGGTGCACATCCTTCCACTTCATTGGCTGCTTTCACTAATTGTATTCCAATTTTTAATTAATTTTTAATCAATTCAAAGGCCCACAATCTAACCCGAGGGGTTCAAGTTTAACCATGGTTAAGTATGATCCCGACTTTTTCGGCCCACGTGATTCCGATTCCAGCTGGGCCTGAAATGGGTTTGGAATACTTTGGATCTTTGGGGTGCTTAGGACTTTTTCGAATCTCCTCGTAGCCAATTGGGATTTGCCACGTACTACATTCTGAATCGTTGCTTGAGCTACTGAAACTCCCCTAGCCTAGAATCTCTATTATTTCCACATCCATGTGTTTGTTATGGGAAACGATATTTATACAACATTTTTCATATACAGCTGATTTGTATGGAAATGAGTGCCCACATCAGTTCACCCACTCAGTATATGAAAATGTGTAGGAATCTGCTATAGGGTTATCACTGCCTGTTTAGGGCCCGTTTGGTTGGCCCAAAGAATCCAGCTTCCCCAGGAGGAGATTTCCCCAAAGAAGTCATATGAGCTTCTTGCAATGGCAGTTGATGTAATTTCTGAAAACTGACAATGGTACTTTTAAAAAAAAACAGAAACAGAGCCATCATGATTTAAAACAGCCTCTGTCAGTTTTTGAAAATTACACCACATGCCATCATTACTTAAATTCCAAACCAAACACCAATTCTACTTCATTTTGAAAATCCAACTTCACTACTTCTAAAAGGGAAAATGATATTTGTACATCACTTTTCCTACACATTTCCATACACAGCTGATGTGTATGGAAATGAGTGGGTGAAGTGATGTGGGGACATAATGTGGGGACATCACTTCACCCACTCATTTCCATACACATCAGCTGTGTATGGAAATGTGTAGGAAAAGTGATGTAGGGCTATCACTGTCCTTCTAAAAGTCATAACCACAACGGACCTCTTATTATCTCATGTGATCTTTTTTACATGAGCCCTGCATCCTGCATTGGCGTGCAGGATGCGCTTTGGGCCGTCAGATTTTGATCCAACGGTATGGGTTGATTCAAGCGGTAGGAAAATCAATGTCCACCTTGCGTGCGATTGGATTTCAATCCGATTGCTCATATTGTCTCGGCATGGCTCATCCACCACTTTTCCTAGAATTCAAGGTTTTTTCTCAACTACCACGATTGGTACACTATTTCATGGGAATTGAGGAAAAAAGTAAAGTGTTTGAAGAAGCCATTTTGGAGGAGAAAAATGACTTCTTACATAATATCTTCGGGATGATATTTCTCATTTTAGGTAATGTCAGTTTTTATAATTGTTTAAATTTGGAAGGGGTAAAAACGTAGAAAAAAATGCATTTCTAGCCCCATGTGCTTCTCCAGTGCTCTTACCCCAGCCAACTTTTGATAATTACAAACAATGTCATTACTTCTACTTCTAGTAAAATATGCCTACCAAACACTGGGATTCTCTTGCAAAATCAAATGTCGTAGATTTCGCCTTTATACTATATGTAGAAGCAACCAAACGCGCCGTAAATTTTTCACATCTTTATATTTTTTACTAGTCATAAAGCTCATCTAAAAAAGGGTAAAATTATAAAATGAGTGAAATTTGTTGGATTTTTAGACCCATATTAAAAAAGGGTAAATTATACCTCAACCCCATAAGTTATAACCAAAATGCACTCAATGCCATGTATTATAAAAAACCCCGCATAAACAATCAAGAAGAGGCAATTCTTGGAAAAATTCTAAGAGAATCCTCACATTAACCACTATCCAAATAGCTCCATTAAACTTTCTATCAAGGAGACAAGAGATGGAATAATAAATCAAGATTATTGGTTAATTAAATATTTGATCATGTAGTGAATATCGAAGTCCTAACGACATAATAATGTAGTGTAGGTTGGCATCACATGCACCACCTTTGAGTATACTAACATACGTTGCTTATAGTAGTTTGTTCGTGAAAAACATTTAGATGTGCCCTGATCCCTCTATTGCCGAAAGGCACGTAGCATGGAGACTCGACTAATTGGAGAGGGGCATCTCAAATTCTTCCTTGTACATGCTAGAATTTTGTGATAGCAATTAGTTACGTAATTATAACTTCCCTAAATTTGAGATACTAACAAAAATGAGGGCATTAAAAAATTGTACATACAGTGAAAAACACGAAATTGACTTGAACATGTCGACGCCCACATGTATGATATTTCATGAGTTTTTATACTTTGTAATGATCGTTATTGATCGGACTTTCCAACTTATCAACCTACCAACGAAGTTGCTTGTTAGACAAAGAGACGTTGAATGTCTTATTCATTGTATATTTATTGGGTACATAGGAAACCATCCTTGTTAATTTGGTAACCCCCATATACGTTCCCTTCAAACATGGGTAATGGACCATTTATTTATTTTTAACGTAAGTTAATTTTCTAATTGTTTGAACTCCCAGCAAGATAAAATTATGATCGAAATTTAGATCTCACAATTAGCTGACAAGTACTTCACTGCATTAATACTTCCTCTATCCTACAATAATTATCTGGATTGGAAATCTAAAAACTACAATTAGTTCATTTCTTATTTCTAATCCACATGACTAATATGGGACAGAGGAGGTAAATAACATAGTGTCATTTTGTTACCTTTTTTCAATTTTTTCTTATAGTGCAGTTGTGTTACTAGGAGTGGGTAGTGTAATTAACACTGCCACTTTTTTAGGATGGGGCAGTTAAATTGAACTATAATGAAACACTAAGTCGTAAATTGCTGCTACTTAATTGTAAAGTGTAGCACAGACTCTACACTGTGGTACACCACAAACTAGATTTTCCACATAAAATCTGTTTTCCATTCAAGTTATATATCCGTCAACTTTAGCAACTTGGAAGGTTCGTTGGATATGATATAACCCCTCTTGTTCCCCCCTGACTTGTCTCGACTAGTTGATCTCCCCAGCTTGATTTCCGTCGCCGGTGGAACAAAAAGGCGTATGAGCAAAGCAAGGACACGCAGTTACGTATTTAATTTGTTCGAACTCTTAAACTCTTTTTCTTGGGAGATCAAATTCTTAGACTGGTGTGGGTCTCACATCATATGAAAAAGATATTTCTTTGTGCCAAAATTGATAAAAGATATTTCTGCGACATTCCTGCACGGCAATTGCTGGTTGGTACTACGCCCTTACTGGTTGGTCCAGATGCTCCTTCCTTCGATATACAAAAGCCATGAGGATAATGCATTTGGGCTGAAACATTCCTGCACGGCAATTGCACAATGAGTCGGTGCCAGACCAATCATAGGGATTAGGGATGGTTGTCCCTATCCTTTACCCACCAACCTGGTAGGGTTTCTTATTAGAAAGAGCTACTCCCTCCCTCTAATGAAGCTTGTCTGGATGTGGAAACAGGAACTCCCTCCTTTCATAATTATTTTTTATAATTCAGAATAATTATTAACATAAGATTTTCCTGAATGAACTAATTTTAGTTCTTTCTAAAAAACTCATTGGTAATAATTCCGGACTGAGAGAGAGGGAGAGAGTATTGAATTACTTCAACAAAATTCTTTTATTAGCAGCTTAAGTTATTTGGAGAAAATGGTGATTTGAAATGTTTTTTTTGTTGATATTATGTTGCTGGCCACATTTTCTCCAAGGTCTTCATACAAATCCAGTGAGGCCGCAATTTTTTCATTATTTGTGTACTCAAAATTATATGTTGTCCATTATTTGGATTAAAATGGGACAGAGTGGGTAGATTTTTTCTACCAAGACCATTTTTAGTGTCTTCCACTTGGGGATGTAAATTGATAGGTTTTCGTATTGTGGAAAGTCTGGTGGGATTGGTGATTAATTATCGATTAAAACTAGAGAGGATGCAATCAGGGATGAGTCATAGCACTAATAGACTATTTATCCAATGAAGGGGCCATATTATATGTTTCTTTGTCTACATTCATGTGGGCTACATGAATTTGGGTCCCGATTTCCATATGGTTTGTTTCAAATTATGACGGGCAAAATATTTGCTTTGGTTATAAGTTATAACTAGACCAAAACAAAACCAATGGCAAACAAAGGTGAAGGTCCACAATTGTGTAGGCCGTGATAAAAAGCAAAACATCCACAGTGGATGTTTTGCTTTTTATCACGCTCTATTTTGGGGCCGTTTGGGGCGTGATTAAAAGCAAAACATCCAGATGGGATGTTTTGCTACACTGTAGCATCTGGATATTTTATATATCCAGCTGAAACACCTTAGGACGTGTTTCAGCTGGATGTAAAAATCCATCTGGATGCTACAGTAAATATCCAGAATCCAGTCTGGATGTTTTGTAATAATCACGCCCCAAACGGCCCCTGTCTGACTTTTCATCCTCGGCGTGAAGCGGAAGATTCTTCTTTGTTGTTTTCCATTTGTTTATGAATGTCCTATGATGGGATTTGATATTGTCCACATGTCTGAATCTTCATACATTGTGGGCCTAATCTTCTTTTGATGGATTGGGAGATATTTTTGTTGCTTTGGTCATGAATTGCTTTAATCATGAATTTAAAAGGTACATTGATAAGGGTTTACTGAGATCGTTCTTATATGCATGAGGCCAATCTTTTAATCGGATGATGGATATCAAATCAGTGAGTAGGTGAGTGCGTCAGATTACGGGGTAGGTGAGATATTATAATTATTTTATAACCGTCAGATCAAGATCTAATGGCTATTATTTAAAGTGGCCTTATATAAGCTAAATGAGAGCGATCACATTTAAACTTTTTCCTTCATAATATTCCTTTTGATTACTTTTAATTGAAATCATCACATAATTAATTAATTTTATTAAATTATGGGTCCATAATAAAAGCTTAGACTTTGCAAGCGATTGAGCAAGTCATCTTTCATCGCGAAAGCCTCTCAACCTCGATCTAGGGTCGTTGCTAGGTAGCCGTCATCAACCATCCAACTAAATAATAATAGGGAAATATATAATCTATTTTTGTTATGTTATTTTTGTTAATTGTCTCAATTAAAAATGACCGGAGGGAGTAATAATATATAAAATGCAGACACTCTTGGGAGCCAGCCGCTCTAGGAGTTGTTTGGCTTCTATTTGGGTTCTAAAGGAAAATGGCTTAAAGATCCTTACCCACTTAACTCTCCTTAGGAGGAAGGTTGACTGGTAAAGTGTGGAAAAGCGAGGTATTGGCTTGAAGAAAAGCATTAAAGTGAACTCCTATAGCACTTAACCAGGGTACCAAATGGCACCTTGAACAAAGTAAGAGATGGAGTGCTAATGAAACTCTTTCATTCATAACATATGAGAGCCATCCAATGCGTGGTGTGTATATCGTTTATTATGTGATACAAATTTTCACCTAACTGTTTTGACAAAGTTCATATAAGATACATGATGAAAACTGGCAACGTTAGTAAGCGAGGTGATTGTCATGAGTACAGTAGGCCTTGTTTTCCTCGTTACCTTTTCCTTTCTCCTTAATTCTTGAATTATAAAATGAAAAATGGGCTTTTCGGGTTCGGCTCGTTTTGACCTTAAATCTTCAATAATTAAATCAAACTCATCGGATCCAGTGAAATTTCAATTTCTAAGAAAGGAATACAACTTCTTTTTGCTGATGCCACTGAAAAGTGCTCATTGAGACAAAAATACACCGGTTCTTTCTGTTGCTTCTTTCTCTTCTTCCGATCCCTTCCCCGGCAGGAGGTTTCTGGCATCCGGAGCATCGGGGAGTTGAGCCGAGATAGATAGAGGAATGGGGGAAGGAACAAGCATGGCTGCGACCATGTCAAGTTTATCCGCTGCTCCAACTGCTAAAAATGCTGATAGCCGATGGGGGAAGCGAGGATGGTGGCGGCAACATGGTGAGGGGTGGTCTCACCATGGTTGTCTCCTCTAAAATGTTCTCATTAAACACAATGGAGATTACGGAAGAGTAATAATCTGCCTTAATTTGTTAAGGAGGAGTTGGTGCCCGTTTCCACCTATAACATTGGTGTTTTTCACTTTTGAAGCTTATAATACTGTTCCAAAGCATCTGGTTGCGGGTACATTATAAACAACATTTTACTTTTTATGCACTTTTTATTTTGGCATAAAAAGTAATAGTACCCTTTGCAAACACAATAATTTGTTTCTTATTAATGTGTATTCCAAGATCCAAGTGCATCAGTGAGATGAGCTATGCACATGAGGTGCATTCTCGCGTCTCTGGCTGGAGCTGAGATCCTCAACCATTTTTCTTTTCTTTCACTCTTCGTCTTCGGCTCTGCCTTCCCCAGCAATGCTTCCTCCTCTTGCTTCTCCTATTTAAAATCTCCGAACAGAGAAGGAGGTCATTCACTAGAAGGAATGGCTTTAAAACCCAACCTGTAACTCCCCTAGTCATACCACCCAGTGTTTGTACACAATCAATGCTTAACACTACTCCATGTCTAAGGACAAGATTAGCTTCTCCAGTGATAAATAATTCATCTACCAATGGAGGATTTCACTTACAACTGGAGGACTGCATGATTATTAATCGTTTAAAATTAAACCCTTGCAAGTGCACAATGCAATTATACTACAGTGAGTATTAAAGGGTTGTCGAACCTCAGGGATGGACTAATATTTTACCAAATTCAAGTGAAAGCAAATTTTGTTTTAATTAATTTAAAGAAAGCAATAAAATTTAACTACTTTAAAATATATTTTAACTAATATGGAGAAGTGCCACGACTTCGAATCCACCACACAATAAACCAGCTTATCATCTCTCTCTGTTGAATAAATTCCTGATTGGCTAGTATATTCCTCTCGGACATATACTTGTCAATTCAAATTGTAGTGCTCTCCTCTCGGACGTAACACATAAGCAATTAAAATATGGAACTGTGATCTATCTCTCTTGAGCATAAACCAATGAAATCTTATTCCTTTATAACACCTTAGTCTACTTACGTTCCTCTCGGACACGCAAGTATTCCTTGGATTGAAACTCACAAGAATTCACTGTAGCCTCTCTTGAGCACATAGAATAAACCTCAATGAATTAACAGTAATTCCATAATAAGATTCATACACCAATTAAGGTAAAATTAAGATTAAGATGAAAGAAAACGATACAACCAATTTACTCGGGTTTCATCTATGCCTTAGACGCGAATTTAGTCAGCCATCGGACAAGGAGAACGTTGTTGATTCGTTGAAGTCATTTTGCACTATTCACCGAAAAATAGTGTTCACGAAACACTGTTCATGCAAAACACTATTCACGGGTTACTATTCATCATCCCCTCCAATCAGCCGAAAGTACTGTAGACTGCTACAGTGCACTGTAGCAGTTTGTCAATGAACCCAAAATCCCGGCCTTCTCTCCCTCCTCCGGCTGCTCATTCCTCTTCCCCCTTCTGTTCCGGCGAAGCACCACCGGAATCTGGCAAACAGACGACCAAAAAAAACTATGTTTCTTCTCTATTTTTCCGGCTGACTCTCTGTTCAAGCTCTCTCTTTTCCGGCGGCTCTGGCTTTGTTTTTATAGACCTCAGCCCCGTCCCAAATCGAACACGATTCCCAGTCTAATTTGAAGTGGAATCAAGCCCAAATCCGGCACCGACTTTCCTATTCCGGCCGACTGTTTTTTTTCCTTTCCCGATTGAGCACGGCTCTTGTCGTGGGCTGCTCCGCCGTGAATCCGTCGCCGTCGAATGAAGCTTCGTCGTCAGCCTTCAGCTGTACCATCTCCGGCACCGGCGAGCTCATCTCTCTCAAACAAAGCTCAAACAGAGCTCTGTTTTCTTTCTTTTTTATTTCGTCGAGTCTCGCCGCCGCTGTTTTGTCCGTCGCCTTCCGCCGTCAAGATCGCCATCTCAGCCCAGCCCCGCCGGTCTTCTCTGTCGCCGAACAGAGCTCAGCCCCGCTGCTCCTTCGCCGGCATTCGAGCATAGCTCGAACGCTCTGTTCTGGAATGAAGGCCCGAGCTTTGGCTCGGGCCGGGTTGTCCTTTTTTTTCTTTTTCTTTTAACTGAACTGGACCGGACTCTGAACCGGTCATATTTCTTTTTTTTATTTTTTTCTTTATTACACAAAAACCCGTTGTATCGATCTCATCCATCTAATCTCATCTTGACGGTTTTTCTCTTTAATCGTGTCTCTTTCGCGTGCAATATTTCAAATGATCATAACTTTTTGCTCATAACTTCGAATTCCGAACAGTCAATGACGTTGGAAAGCTGACTTCGTGAACTTTAACATGAAGCTTAAATTAGTCCCATCAGAGATATGGAATAGAAGTAATTAATATTCAATCATTAGAGTCGCGTTTTACCCCATTTCTGCGTTTTACTCTTGTTTCCTACAAAAACCAAAAATTATATTAAAGTGGCAATAATTCTAATCAAACACTAGCATAAATATATGTTTAGAAGATAATAAAATGCATATTTCATGTATAGATCAATTATCATAGTTGCATAGTGAAATAGTAACATGATAAATACACATGCAAACATTAGTTTCCACCAATCTCTCAACTAGTAATACAAACATGCATAGGGTGTAGTCATCAGCATAAATGTTTTAGGAATCCCAACTCTATTCTCCTAAAAATAGTTTCCAATTTAAAATTGATAATATGAATTTTCCTTTTGCCATGATTGATTAAGAATTCAGAAACTAGGATTGTTGGTATAAATATTGTTGGAACATAAAATAAATAAATAAGATTTTTATTTCCTTACAGCCGGAGCTTTAGAGAAATTCACAATATGGTATCAAAGCCCAGGTATTGGTCTCAAATCCTGCTAAGTGTTAAGAACAATTTTCTTGCATCTCTCTCCTCTAATTATGTCCACGTAGCTTTAATGGACGGTTGCACATGTGGAGGGAGGGTTGAGTTGAGTTAAACATCATTATAACTATTCCCTACTAGCTTGAGCTTTTGGCAAATGGATGTAGTCTCTAGTCTCTGATTGTTATTAGTCAGAAAAAGATGAACAACATTAGACAAACAAAGCTGAAAGTCAAAAATTGTGTGCTAATAACAAGTTTGTCAAACCTTACGTTGGACATATCTGATATCAAATTTGGTCCCATAACAGGAAATTTATTATATTAAGAAACACATGAAAAGTAACCAAGTAGATTCTTCTGGTTCACGCAAGTGACGAATGGTCAGTCAGATAAAATTGAATGTGAACGGAATCTTGACACATTGTGTAGTGTGAGAGGGACTGGCCTAACCTTTTCCTTGAATGGATTTTGGAGATATTTTTCTTTGATGTGTTTTTTGGAGATATATTAATATATTATGCAGTGTTGTTTTGCTCATCAATTGCTATAATCATTGGTCATTGGTAAATTATCCAAATCACTCCTTCCTATATCTCTTGCATGAACAATATTAAAGATCCAAGAGCTGAGGACCTGTACCTTTTGTAGGAGAAATTATCCAATGGAGAGGTTCCACTGGACATGTGGTGGGGAGGCCCATTGGATGTTTAACACGTTGGAATGCACGCTAGATGTCAAGATCTGAGTATCACTAAATGGAACTCCACACAGGCCACGTCGTAGAATGCTTCCCAATTTTTTGAATGTTCAATTTTGGATGTTTGCCAGTATTACTTGCCAAAATCAGTTGATGACACCAATTGCACCCCGCTGCAGACCAAATCAGAGGGCCCCAACCATTGACGGCATTCGGAGGTGTAGCACGCCAGAGATAAGAGAGGAAGAGGGAAAGAAGAAATTACTTCCAACGTCTGAAAAAGATAGGCACAGTGCGGAGAATTGAATCTTATAAGTCACAATGTGATCACAGGTGGGCAAGTCCTCTATGGCTGAGAAATAAGCTTAATCATTCCCAATTTTTTTAAAAGAGAGCTGTATCTATTTTTGCCGATGGAGAATTGTGTCCTTTTGACAATATGAAGCTGAACATTTCTGGTTTATGATCACATTAATTAAGAAGTTCATAAAAAATATGGGAAGTGGAACCAAATGTTTGTAGATGTGCATCACCTTTTCCCTTATCTTAAGTTTGGGAAGCTATAATTGTGAAGCTACGAAGGCGGCTCCCGACAAGTGCCTGTGCATCACACTCTAATTCAATCGCCTCTTCCGCCATTTTTGTGCCCCTTTACTTACCATCACACCTTGATCAATTGCTGAGTAAATAAATTTTGCAATGATACTTGTAATATGTTGTGCTTGTAGAGCTATAAAAAAAAAATCTAACGTTTCAAATCAGAATGTTCTGTAACTGAACAGAAGTTTATAGATGCTCCTCATGCCACGTAGAATGAAATTTATAACTGAACAGAAGCAGGTGCTGAATGAAGGTCGGAGCTTTGCCTCAAGTTGGACATCAAATACCACGTTAGAGGCCCATTCCATTGCTATGGGAAGTGAAACAAAACGTATGTTCAAATTTGATTATTTTTTCTTTATCCATTACTTCGAAAATCCAATTGGAGGAGCCACATAGAAAAATAGCCACTACTAAGGGAAGTGAAACAAAATATATGTGCCAACTTGATTCTTTTTTACTTTAGCCATTACTTCGAAAATTCAATTGGAGGAGCCACATAGAAAAATAGAATACATGTGCAAGTCTCTTACAATGGTGAGGTTGTCCTCCTCTAGGACCAAGATGAACTTTGTTCTCTCCGACCTATAGTACAGGAGATGCCAACTTTGTTTGCAAGCATTGGTTGTACGATTGCACCAAATCAGTTGTTCGCTCACCGATGGCATGCAAGATGCAATGCCATAAAAGCGATGATAAAAAGGGTTGATCTCTCCTTTAGAATTCCCAATGTCATTGAGTCCTCTTGCAATAGCTGAATTATTTTTTGATGCTGCTTCAATGTTCAGTTTCCAGATGAGGAAAGCAGGCCTAATACGTCAGAAAATTTAATTGTCCATTATGTTGTTCATTATGCTCATGGCTCCATAACAATCAAAGCCTCATTAAAGAAATGAAACCCCCATCTTCTTTCAATTAATAATGTGAAACTCCCATGCAAGAGGGAGATTAACTGTTAGGAGGAGGGAGGGATCTGGAAACACATCAACTAGGGAGAAAAGAATATACGGGAGAGTAAAAGAGAGTGAGTTCCTGCCTGAGAGAAACATTTCTGATTTCAATTGAAGTTTCGAGGTAAAACTTTTGTGTACATTGATTCTAGTGTTCCTGTATGGATTGAAACGAGTTATAATGCACGCGAATGATGGTTTTCTGTACTTCTTTCTCAAAGTTTAGTTTTGGAGTGCTGCATGTTTTTGCGTATATTGGCTTACTGCTATTTAGATGCTCAACCTGTGGGTTTTCAAATTAATGAATTCTAAATGTGAATTTAGTGGTGTATTGACTGGAAATTTTGCAATTGTCTAGCATTTTGATGATGACGAAATCGCTGATTGAAGCACATATAACTCTATCCCTGTTTGATATGAATTGCTATCTGAGTTTAAAAGGAATAATTTTTTGTTAATAATAAAATGTCAAAAGCATGGAAGATATTACAAAATTCTATTCCTACAAGTTAATTATTATGAATTATAAAACATTATTATTACCAAGTTCTGTTAGAAATACAAAAAATTCCTTATAAGTATTGAACATGGGGCTTTTAAAAAAAACAGAGTTTTTTCTTCCTCATTAGATGTTTTTGGTCTTGAGGCAAAGCCAGCCATGTACTATAGGACCCATCTTTTTCCAAATGCATACAAGCCTCATAAAAGAGAAAATTGCGAAAACTCAACTCGGACTCACTAAACCTAATTGAGTGAGTCGATGTATCTTACTGATGCTAGTGATATTCGATTTTCCTGTACATCGAGTAATTACTATTGGTAGATTGCTGCTAATTATTCCTTTCCCGGGCTAGTTTTTTTGTCAATGTTGATATGTCGTTGCAATTTAAAAGATTAATGATAAAAGATTTTGACAAATGGGAAAATCAGTGGTATATATGCTTAAAGACTTAAGAAAGCAGAATAGTTATGCTATGTTTATTGTCTGCTACAAGAATTAGACAAGAGGAAAGGTTAAGTGAGCTTGGCCAAAAGACATATGATGACTAAAATCAAAAGAAAAGAAAAGATTTACTTAATAAAACCTGAAAATTATCATTAACATATGTGAATAATGCACTCGACTCGACTTTGTGATAAAATGTTCAGGTCAATTGCTTTTTATGTTTTTCATTTACTATGGATTATTTTTTATTATGCGACTGAATTTTTGATATCTCATTGAAGCAGCATTTTAGTGATAATTACTTGGGTATGTAGGCAACTATCCTCTTAATGGTAACCTGATTGAAATCATAGTAGAACAATTATATCCTCATGATTAGTATCAAGTAGCTTATTATAGGTTCTAACCACAGTATAGCATTATGCAAGTGATAAATCATGTTTCTCAATGGTTCAGGTGTACTTTATATCAACTATTTGTGACGATCGCATAAAATTTTATACAGTGATGTCCTGTATGAAATATGTTTATAAGCATACCATGGTAACTGTAAGGATTAAAAGATTAACAACTTCATTTTCTTATCTTTATATATATATATATATATCTATATATATATATATATATATATATATATATATTCCAAATTTGTACTTTTTGTCCGTTAAAAAATTGATCATTGTCCTTATTTGTTGAACATTAGCAATGATCATGAGCATTTATGATATTCAATGTCGGTGACTAAAGCAATAACTGAATACAGTTTTGTTCTAAAATAAATCCCTTTAAAATTCGGGTAATGACTGCTTTAAACAAATCTGGATTAGGGCAACCAGAGATAAAATTTCGATTAAGGTCTCATTCTATGGTTTCTATTGTTAATAATTCCTTTTCTCCCTTCTTATCCTTGTGGGTGACCATTAATATCTTCTTATTGATTTAGGACTTCTTGAAAGACTACTGCTGGAAATGAAGAGAGTTAAGAGTGAGGTTCTACTAGCCAGAACTAAAAGCGACATAACAGGTTTAAAGAGGCTGAAGTTGTCCCACTTTTTGCTTGGAATGGCAGCTCTATACATGGCTTTTCTTGCTTTTAGGCTATCTTTCTTTCTCCAAATTGCAAGTTACATAAGTGGCAATGATCCTTTGCACTCGGATCACTCCACCAATGCAAAACTCATAGATGGTGGCAGCGGAGTTGAAGAGCCCAATCACAAAGGAAGTGACCAGTCCATTTTAAACCTTGCTCCACCTAATCAGCACTACCAGCATGGTAAGGCTTTAGAGGAGACCATGAAGCTGACATATACTAAGAGAGAGCTTTCAGAGTTTGAGAAAGTTATACATGAAGCTTGGGTTTCAGGAGAAAAAGCATGGGAAGAAGCCTTGAATGTTGATCATGAGAAAATTAACCAAACCCAACTACTAGAGAAGATAGTACATCAGCTATGCCCATCTTCAATGATACTAAAAGGAGAAGAGCTGGCTGGGAGGGAGATTATGTTCCTCCCATGTGGGCTTGCCCCAGGTTCATCGATCACACTGATGGGTAAACCTCAAAAGGCTCACCAGGAATCAAATGTATCAGTATCAAAATTTGTCATAGAGTTTCAAGGCATTGGGGCTATGAATAGCGACGATCCTCCAAGACTCTTGCATTTGAAACTACAGCTAAAAGGCGATTGGAGTGGAAAGCCCATAATTGAGCACACTACAGGTACCAACATGCAGTGGGGTCTAGCACAGAGATGTGAGGGAATGCCATCCAAAGATGAAGATGACCTGGGTAAGTTTTCATCTCATTTCTCGTTTTTTATCTTCCAAATTCACCCATCTATGGAATTATCTATCATTTGATCAATTTAATCTCATGTACACATAATAACACAATATTTGATCGTCCCTGAACAGTTGATGGATTAAGAAGATGTGAAAGATGGAACCAAAACGATGTCATTGATGTGAAAGAGCCTACGGCAACATCTTTGATAAGTCGATTCTTGGGCAATGAAAATAAGATAGAACCAATGAAGCTTGAGAAAACGTGGCCTTTTCCTTTCGAGGAGGGAAAGCTTTTTGCTCTCACCATAAGAGCAGGTCAGGAAGGATACCACATAAATGTTGACGGTCGACACGTCTCTTCTTTCTCTTACCGAAAGGTATTTTACTATGTCAACTGCTATACTTGTTTAGCTAATATATCTTCATAGTACTGTTCACTAAACATGTACAATACTATCCTATCAGGGGTTCGATCTTGAAGATGTGACTACATTGGCAATTAAGGATAATGTAGACGTGAATTCAGTATATGCTACTTCTCTGCCAATCAGTTATCGAAGTTTTTCACACCAAGTTTTGGAAATCTCAGAGCAATGGAAATCCAACTCTTTGCCAAAAGGTCGAGTGCAACTTTTTATTGGGGTTATTTCAGCATCAAATCATTTCGTAGAGCGCATGACCGTTAGAAAGACTTGGATGCAATATCTGGCTTTAAATAATTCAAGAGTGGTGGCCCGTTTCTTTGTTGCACTAGTAAGAACTCTAAATTATCCTTCTTCATATTGTAATATTTTCTGCTATTTTCATATTAACTCCAAGCAGCATTCATAGACCTGTTAATTATGTTACGTTACTGACAAGAGATTTTAGCCTTCATATTCTTAGTCGCTACTTGGCAGATATTTATAGTTTGTTTACAAATTTTGCTATACTATTGACTGATTTCTATATAGCCAAATGAAAAAAAATTCCGCTCTAAAATAGGTGTTTTAATTACAATATTATTCTTGTATTAATTTGTTTGAACAATTTGCTTGTAGAATTCGGACAGGGAAGTCAATGCATTGCTCATGAAGGAAGCAAATTTTTATGGTGATGTCGTAATTTTGCCTTTCATTGATCACTATGACCTCATAGTTCTTAAAACCATTGCAATATGTGAACATGGGGTGAGTTTATTTTTATTTATTTTTCAATTATTTTTTAGATTTAAATGTTGGTCCATTTAAGACTGTTTTATTGAGGTTATTGCTATATGTTGTTGGTGGTTCATCATAAAACATATATTTTATCTTAAACTTACTTACATTGTCTTATATAAGCTATGAATTTGCAGGTTCGGAATTTCAGTGCTGCCTATATAATGAAATGTGATGATGATACTTTCGTTAGAGTAGATACTGTTTTAAATGAGATCAAAGGAGTATCTCATAAAAGACCTCTTTATATGGGTAATCTCAATCTCTTGACAAGGCCCTTCAGAAGTGGCAAGTGGACAGTCACCTTTGAGGTCAGTAAATTCCATTTATGCTGTTAGAGAAGATGTGGAAATCCGCATTTTATATAACTTAATATATCTCCCAATCGTATTATGTTCATTAGAATTTTAACCATAAATCTTTTCTAATTAGGAATGGCAAGACGAAGTTTATCCTCCTTATGCCAATGGCCCTGCATACATAGTATCAAGGAAGATTGCAAAATACATAGTCTCGAAGCACGAAAATCACAGTTTACAGGTAGTTAGCATAGTAAAATCAATTTTCTGTCGAACTTCCCTATGTTTTATTTGTGCTGACTACATGATTGTTATTGCTTATAGTTGTTCAAGATGGAGGATGTAAGCTTGGGCATTTGGGTTCAAGAGTTCAATGATTTTGCTCCTGTTCAATATTCCCATAGTGGGAAATTCTGTCAATATGGGTGTACAGCTGACTATTACACGGCTCACTATCAGTCTCCCAGGAAAATGATATGTTTGTGGTACAATCTCAAGAAAGGTCACGCCCGCTGCTGCAACTTTAGATGACAACAAGACTCTTTAGGATAATCTTGCAACAATCTTTGATTGGAGTTCTGTTATACAACAACCGATTGAACAGGCGGCTCAACATGTTTTATAGGGAGGGCCCACAGGTCAGGACGAATCCGATTGGTCAGGACTTGTGGTCCCTACCTTTAAAAATCTCGACCTACCTGTCTTGAGGGCCTGACATGCATTTTTTTCCTTTAATTACTCTATCTTGTATTATGTCATTTTTTTTAAAAACACATGTAATGCAATTGCCTAATTTTGTGCCCCCCACAAGACACCTACTTGAGATTTTAACTTAATATGCAAATTTCTTTCTAGAAATAAACCCAATTTCCACAAAATTCTCCTTCCTATAATTTTTGCATTATGAAAAACTAAATGAAAGAATGAAAATGGAGGGAGTATTAATTACATATAAAATAAGTATTTTTTGGATAACCTATTCTTTTTATTTTTTATTTCTGAAATAACCATCTTGAAGGGTGGGAGGTTAGGCAACCCCTACCAGCTTATTAACCAGCCAACATAAAAAGAAGGGGGACATAGAGCCTAACCTCGAATGCAAATTACAAGAAAAATTAAAAGCTAAAAGGAGGAAGGAAAAAAAATAACTCTTGATTCTCACATTCCATAAGACTGTTCTATCCAAAGTAGAGATTCCCTTGAGCTTTCTGTAATCATGATCGATAACAATACCATGATGGCTGAAAACGTAAGAACACCTTAGAAGATTGTTTTGAACAATATTCCCAAATGATATGCCATAGCATTACCTTTTATATCCATTCGCTTATGTTTTTTTATATTCTTTCTTTATTTTTTCTCATTTTTCTTCCCATGAGGATACATTAAGTATCTTGAGACAACTTCTAGTTGGGTTAATGAATTTGCAAATAGTACTTTGCTACTTGCCAATTAAAATTTTGGGGGTTTGCTATATTTTTATTCTGTCCTCTGATGCTCACAAGTAGTTCGAGTACCAATGGGCAGCCTGTCGAGCTAGCCCCCCCAACCCCCCTCCAGCAGCGGTGACGCCGCATCAAGGGGCTCTGCCTCAAGGTGGGGCTGATCCGTCAAGGGCTCTGGTTCGAGGCCGGGGGGGGGAGGGAGCCGTCACCTGAGGGGCCAATGCACCTAAAGCAGAAATGTGAGTGATACTACTTCATTAGAAGACACTAAATAGGCAACCAAAATTGTAAATGAGAGCAGAGCAACGGGATCTTGAACTCAACCTGTTGGGCCTTTCTTGGCCCCATTTTGGTCCACTTTTCATGTATATATGTAGAGTTACTGCAACATCATCATATGGGGGCTCAAAACCATGGTTTTAAAAATTAGACCGGACTGGCTAATGCCGGAGCATTTTTCAGTCCGAGTCAACTAGGTAGGTTGACCTGGCCAGGTCAGTATAATCGGCTGGTCAAACTGGTTCCCGACCGACCGGTCCGGTTCGATCCGGGTTTTAACCCTCCCCTCCCCTCCCCCGCCCCCCGAACCGGCGAGCTAGAGGGGGAGGGACTCTGGCTCGACGAGGCGGTGTGGGGGCTTGTTGAGCCAGCTCCTCCCAACCCCCCTCCAGCGGCGGCACCGCGGCGATAGGGCGGCCCTGCGTCGAGACAGAGTCCCCGCCTCGAACCAGAGCACCAAACGGGGGTTCTGCCTCGACGGCCCTCTGGCGGCAGCCAGAGGGAGCCCCCCCTCCGGCCACCGCTGAAGGGAGCTGCCCCCCTCTCCGCCCCTCTTTTTGATGATGTCATCACAGGGTTGACCTCCGGTTGGACCTACCCGGCAAGAATTCTAGGTCGGTCACCGGTCTGGTTTTTAAAACCTTAGTAAAAACTACTAAAACTACTCTATTGGACCATGTTGATTGTATCATTTTATTAATTATTCTACCAAACTCACAAATAATTCAGTGAATTCTAAAGAAACTGTATAATAAGGATTGTCTCGGTGGCAAGCCATATGGATGGGCCGTGTGGAAATTATGTATGTGAGTTACAAGCTGTAGTGCCCTTCAAATATAGTTGGATTGTCGTGAGAAAATTATGCATCTAAGTCATAAGAAAGTAATCAATTCTGCCTTCAAATTGTAACTACAACTTGGTTTGTCGTTGTAACGCAAAAAAGAGGTTCATTAGATGTACGTGTCGTAGCACAAAAAAGAGTGGTGTACTTCAATCTAGTTTTCAATGCATAAAATGCATAACTATTCACGCATTAGATGATTACTTCCATTTGGACGTATTGTGGCAGCCATTTGGCAACATCAGGAAGCTTTTTCTTTTTTCTTTTATTCTATAAATACTTTAGCAAGTAAAAATATCTTAAGAAAGGCTTAGCTTACTTGAACTTGTGGGTACCAAATATTTACTGACAATGCCTAATTCATATATGTTCTATTAGATGAGACATTGGAGGAAACTAATGTTGTGAAAGTACAAATGCTCAAGGCAATGTAAGTACCCATCAATTATCCTTAGATTCTATGTATCAATTATGAAAGAATTCACTTTACTGCCTCGTAATCAAGTAAACTAATAACAATTTGAAAAAAGAATATATTCAACCTAATTGAATCAATTATATTGTGGCCATCAACTAAGTTAATTCTTCAATTTTGTTTTTTTGCTTCCCCTAGGAGAGAGGGGAATAACCTCTAAAGATATCAATAGACGTCAATGCAAGTGAAGACACTCCCGCTGTTGAAGATGTGCTGGCCCTTGTAGGATTTCAGAGGTTACTTAATTTTATTCTGGAAATAGCCCTGTGGCAAGGGGTGGGGGCTGAGGGTTAGGGGATCATGAACAAACAGATCATATGCCAGAATTGGAGGAATTTTTTGCCAGTGTGGAGTGAATATTCTTGGCACTTACACCAGACGAATTACTGATGTCATCCAAACTCTTCTTATGTAAACAGTTCTATATTTATCTTCATATGATGTAAAAAAAGGTAACAAACTCTTCTCGAGGGACTTCAAACACTGGATTCGTATCAGCTTCTATCTACTATAGTGGAAGCCCAAACTCCCGTCCAACTCCCCACTCTTTCCACTGCATCCAAAGTAGCTAACATCAGTCACCGGGTAGCCACAGGTCGTTGGGCCATGTCACTGGTAACCACAACTCTATCTGTGTCTCAAGTTCCCTTTGCTCCAGTATCAACCCATGCCAGATGCGACAGTCGCATTATATAACGACACTCAACGAACAAACTTCTCAAGTAGGTCATTATTTGAATATACTGCTCAAACAAATCATCATCATAATCATAATCATAATCAAGTAGCGCTTTTTTCTAACTATTTGGGGTCGGTGACACGGATCTTACTCCTCCATTCCAGCCTGTTTTGGGCTACCTCTTTTGTAAGAGATAGTAAAGTCAAATATTTTCTTATTAACTCCATCAAAGTTCTCTTAGGTCTCCCTCTCCCTCTTTTAGCATCGTTTACATGTATCATTTCTAATCTTCTCACAAGGGCATCTAAGGGTCTTCTTTGCATATGCCCATACCAACGCAACCTACATTCTCTTAGCTTCTCCCTAAAGGTGCTACTCATAGGCTCTCATGAATATATTCATTTCTAATCCTATCTCTCCTAGTTATCCTACTCATCCACCTTAACATTCTCATTTCGGCTACATTCAACTTATATATATGACTCCTCTTTGGTGCCCAGCACTCCACTCCATAGAGTATTGCAGGCCTAATAGCCATCTTATAGAACTTGCCTTTAAGTCTTTTTGGAACCCACCTATCACACAACACTCCCGAGGCTGTCCTCCACTTTACCCACCCCGCATTTATCCTATGCACTACATCACTATCAATATCCCATTCTTTATGGATAATGGATCCTAAGTAACGGAATTGATCACACCTTGTCACTTCTTGCCCATCTATTTCAACTAAGGCTCTATCTATAGTTCTACCTTCCTTAAAATTTAATTCTATGCACTCTGTCTTAGTCCTACTTATTTTAAAACCTTTTGATTCTAGGCATCCCTCCACAATTCTAATTTCGCATTTAAACCTACTTTACTCTCATCAATTAAAACTATGTCATTTGCAAAGCTGACATCAGATTGTACACTGTTTCAAAGCTGACTGGACAGATATAGACAGTCAAGTATGTTAAATTGTTTAAATCATCGCAATGATTCTCCAAGCAATCTATCCAAACCAACTATATTTACATATACGTAAAGAGAACATACTCAGGGGCCTTTTGGGGCCTGAAAAAAATAAAGCTCCACACTGGATGTTTCACTTTCACGATTCATTTTCAGTTTTTTTCACTTTCGGCTGAAACACCTCAGGACATTTTTTAATATCCACAGTGAAAAATCCTGAAATGAATAATGAAAGGGGATTTTTCACCACGAATGTTTTGGATTAATCACGAACCAATGTGATTGGACACAGCAGAGTAGGTGAGGCGAAAAGCTGAAAGTACCACTTGAAACCAATTAAGCATCAAATTGGCATAGAAGGAGAGAGTGTTTAGTGGAATGGTTCCATGGGACTAGGGGAGAGGTCTATGTTTAACAGTTTTTTCTCCATGCTAAGTGTATTTCCATATTACCTGGACCCAACTTTCATACTCCTATATTACCTAGTTTTTCTCGTGGTCGTCCCCTCCTTGCCACGCCGACCGGAAGGTTAATTCTTCATAAAGCACTTCGCCATCAGGAGACCGGATATTCCACACATTGAGGAAATCATTGACAAGCTTAGCAAGGGAGAAATGAAGATGGCAAAGGAGGACATGGCGAGGATGATCATCTGCCACATCTTCTGGAAGGTGTTGTTTCCACACAGCACTAGAGCGTTGCATCCCTGTTTGTATCGTTACATTGAAGACCTCCCAAGATTGAGCTCATACAATTGGGCTAGGGCTATGCATAACATGTTGGTTTCTGGTATAACCCACACCAGCAGACTAGTGGGTGCGAGATCTCAAGGAGGGTCACGGGACAGTGGATACCTAAACGGCGCCTCATATGTCATCCATGTATATAGCTTTTCTATGTTTTCGAAAGGCACGAGACATGGATGCTAAGTGTCATGTCTTATGCAACACGACTTCATTTATAGTCGTGTATTATGCAACACGACTAAGTAGCATAAGACAACCAAATTTCTAGTTGTGTACTATTATAGCCGATTATAATAGTACATAACTTGCCTATATCCACGCCTTTTACTAATGTTTTCATCTGTTTACTATGCAGATTTGGTTTTTTTAGCACATGACAATCTTCCATGCTGTCGTGGGCCCTACCAGTCCAAGGGTAAAAAGGTGGCCAGGAAGTGGGGCCCTAATTACAGAGGTCAAGAAGGGTGCACAGAAGAAGCACCGTATGACTGACTACTGGACGGGAGTGTTCCATAATCTCGACGTATCGGAAGAAGTCGTTGATGTATTCATCCCCATGGCCTAAGAGGCATCTCTCATTGCTTTGTCTTCCTCAGTGGCCCCACCTCCGCGACGGCAGAAGATGGAGATGCTGGAAATGAAGAGGACTCCCAAACAACCTTCATCCTCTTCCTCGAGGACGGCTAGTCAGTCTACTGCAATGGGGCGATTGGAGGGTTTGCTTCAGGGCATATAGTCACTAATTGAGATAGCTCTGTCTTCGTATGAGGAGATGGGAAGGAGTGTCGAACTTCTGCGAGAGGTTCTTCACTCTATCAAGGCATTTGCCGCCACAACGTCAATGCTGTTAGAGGGTCAAAACTTTGAGCATCCCAAGGAGGAGAAGACTGAAGAACCGACGAAGGAGACGAAGGAATTAGAGAAGAAGGAGAGGATAAAGAAGTCATCAGTGCGTCACATGGAGCCAAAGAAACGGCCCGATGACAAGGAGCAGATGAAGAAAACTCCGATGGGTATGCAGAGAAAGGAGCTGGCACACAAGTCAGCCGACGATTCATTGAAATTGGGTAAAAGTAAGTTGTACACAATTATTTACTTTTTCGTGTCACATGGTACATGACTATTTAACCTATGCGAAGGAGGAGGTGAAGGAAGAGGAGGCGAAGGAGGCCACATGCTTAACCTCATCCCAACCTGTTAACGTTGATGTCCTCCAAACCCCTCAAAAGGCTAAGACTACAATTTCACTCCCAGAAAACTATGCCGGTTTGGAGTTATACTTTGACATGAGGGTATTGTTAGAGCGGGATAGAGTGGCAATAGATGGATTGATCCCCAATCTGAGGATGGCTTATCCAATCCCAACGCTATGTGATGACGACTACGTATCCCTTTTGCAAACCACTAAAATAAACACTAATGAAAGTATACATTATGTTTTCATTTTCCTCTTTTCCTTTTTGGAATACACGACTTTACGTAAATTTGTGTATTCGAAGACACGACTTTACGCATAGTCGTGTCTTCGAGAGACATGATTATTATTAAAGTCGTATATAAAATACTCTACTTTTCTTTAAGTTGTGTATTTTTGTAGACAACCTAATTAAAAGTGGTATCTTGCCTTACTTTGACTGTTCTGTCTCCTGTTGCTGTTTTCCATAGGTTATAGATGAGTTTTTGAGTCTCTTGAGGCAGCGCAATGAGAGAGACCGGATGAAGTATATGTGCTATTTTTTTTATGCCACGCATTCAAAGAGAGATTCGACAACATAATTATTCCCTGCATAAGTAGCGATAAGTTGACGTTCTCAGCATAATTTTCTGACTCTCTTGCGGTTTTGCAGGAACACAAAGAAGGAGGCAATAATTCGAAATTGATAAAAAAGCTTGGGAGGATGCTGGAGGGATTGAACGGGAACATGTTCTCTGCCTTTTTCCCAATCCACACCGGCTCTCATTTCTACTCATCTTTGTACACTTCCCGCACTGTGTATGGTGCTTCTACAACCCGTTGTTTGGCAGATCCCAGTTGTACACACATCACAGAAAGTTGCTGACAAATTCTTGTAGTTCATGAACATTGTGATGGCACACAAGCTGGGGTGGAGGGGTTTGCTCGACTGGAAGATGACTTAGATCGCCAAAGCGCCCTGGCAAGAGAACTCAAAAGATTGTGGCATCTTCATCATGATATACGTGGCGCAGTTGACATCCAATGTCAACCCACCCGAGTTTGATCAGTCCAAAATTACACGTTTGTGGTGCCCAGTCATTGCTGCAACTATGATTCATGGGGTTATTGACAGCGAGTTTGACGACGATTCAACTAGAGACAAAAATCAGCAAGTCACAATTGCGGGTTTTCTGAGGATGTCGGATGAAGACTAAATTTCTTTTTTCACATATATTCTTTGTACATATATTCTTCTTCTTCTACATACTTTCTTTTTCTGCATGTATTCAAATCTACCCACATTCTTTTATTGTACAAAGATTCTTTGATGTACATACTGTAGTCTTTCAATAAATTCAAATACATTTTTTTCATGCAACACGACTTCAACACACGACTACGTATATAGTCGTCTCTCATGCAATGCGACTATATATATAGTCGCGTACTAAACTACACGACTGCGTATATAGTCATGTTGCATAAGACACGACTATATACTTAGGTGTGTACTATAATGTTCGACTATTATAGTCGTGTTAAGTTGACAACATGACTATTACCGAGTCTTCTTTTTGTATTTACTGTCATCGACAACACGACTATAATTGAGATTCACTACTATAATGGAGATACATGTATGATGTATGACCGATTTTTTTGCATTTCTAATATTTTTTTTTGTACAGGCATACATTGCGGTATAAGGTAATATTTGTTATAGAAGAATTTCACTATAATCTAAGTGAAAAATTGTAGGGGCTTAGGTAAGCCAGAGCGGCGTTTCTGCGTTGACTTGTTAGTAGTAAGATTGCCTTGTTGCGGGAGTCTTTGATTTCTGCGCTTCCTTGGTTCTTTCGCAACAGTTGGGTTAGTACACCTTTTACGGTTGTGACCAACTTGTCGACAATTGCCACATTTCAACCTCGATTTCTGGCGGATCGGACTATGACTCAATTCTCTTTATCTGTCTCATCCCCTTCTTTGGAGCTGCAAGCATGGGCAGTTCGCATTTGAATAAAAGCTCGTAATAGGCCAAAGAACCACTTTCTGCAAGTCAGAAATTAAAGTGAAAGCATATTAAAGAAAGAAGAGATAAGTTGTAGACAGTCGTGTATGAAACAACATGATTGTATGAGTAGTCGTGTGCTCGAAGACACGACTACTCATACAATGTTCTTTGCATACGTACCACGTAGTTATGGTCTCTTTCTCGACAACTGCATATGCAAGGCACATTAATTGTTGGTTCCCATCAAGTGTTCTTGCAACCAATAAAACTCTAGGGTACTTTCCTTTTAGGAATGTTTTTAGGAATGTTCCATCAACAGTGAGTAGTGGCCTCAATGATCTTCGGAATGCTCTTGCGACCAGGCCGAACATCAAAAAGACACGTCTGAAGTCGTATCCGGCTACCTCAATTTCAATTTCAGGTAAATCAGAACATCTTTCTATCACCACATGTATACCTGGATTAGACCGCTCTAATACCTTTTCGCAATGTGACAAAATCCGATATGCATTTTTTGGGTTGCCATCGGTCAATCGAATCAATTCCTCTTTCGCAGTTGACTTTTACGCCCCAATGTTTCTCAATGTACTATTGCATATTAGCCATTTTATAGAGTTTGAATCCTTGTGGGGCCCATGACACTTCCATGCAATCCATAGGTGTGAGGCCAATGGATGATCTTTAGAACTTATCGAAGTGTCGCATATATGCTTTCCTTCCTTCCCTCCTTCTCATGATGACTCCATCAAGTAGATTCGAACACTGTATGTACCACGTGCACACTCTAATCTTGTACTTTGCAGTAAATGTGTCCTTGTTCTCATCCACACTTTGAACATGAATTTCCTCTTGATTGCGAAATCACTAAAAACCATCTTGAACTGCTTCACGCTTTCGAATCTAACCCCTAAGGCAAGTTGTGCCTCATAGTTGTCTGCTTGTAAACTGCCGGTCAACATCATCTCCTCCTCATAATTTTTTGAAGGACCGGCCTGTGGTGAATAGGTACCCCAATCCCAACCACCGTCGCCATCGTCCTCTAAATCTTGTGGCTCTGATGCGATAGATTTCCCTTTAGATGTGTCTCCTGCCCTGGGAACTCTAGAAGTTGATGCTATTGCTACATGTTGGAGTTCTATATCGGGCAAAAAGTGGTCTCTTCTCGTGGGATCTGCCTGGCGCAAATTTGGTAGTGTAAGAGGCTCATATCACTCATCTATAGACCAAAGTAATTCTTCTTCATCGAAGAATTATTCTTCATCTGCATCTTCATCTTCATCTTAGTCTTCATCTTCATCTTTACCTTCTTCCCCATCTCCCAATCTGCGTGAAAAAAATTTGTATGAATGGACTTCAGAACACGACTGGAAGTAGTCAAGTCATGTCTTATGCAATATGACTTCATATATAGTCATGTACTAAATTACATGACTATGTATATAGTCTTGTTGCATAAGACACGACGACTTGCCTGTATCCACACCTTAGAAGTCTTACCTCGCAGCTTCAAATGAATAATCTTCATCGCTTCCTCCTTCAACTACTGATGCGGGTATCTTATTGTTTGGGCTGGACCGCCTCTTCGATGATGTCTTACTGGCCGGCCTTACTTCTGCCTCTACTATCCTCTCATCCTCCTTATTTGCATTGGAATTCATTTCCTCATTGAGAGTGGAAGTCTCCATGTTATTGCCAGTAGAAGTCCACTATACGTACAAGTGAAGTAGTCTATTTGTGCCTTGGTTGCTCTTGTGAAGGAGAAATATTGACTCCAGATCTTTATCATCTTCAAGGAGGTATGGGGATTCAAAATCACCATGATATCACAGATAATGTACCAGCTGCAGACTTCAGCGGTAATCTTTCTTCCACTTGCTGCAACAGTTCTAGACACTTTATTTATGTGTCTAGAGGCATGAGCTTCCGTTTCCTGCCCACATACGCATCAAAATTTATAAAAACTCCATCAATAGTGTAAGCACACAGGTATCTTCTCCATCAGTACCTGCCATTAAAATACTGAAATAAGTCAAAAAATCGTAAGACACGATATATTGAAAACCATATATGAGTGAAAAGCATCATCTATGAGTCGTGTTGCATAAAACATGACTATTGTTACAGTCGTGTTGTCGAAGACACGATATTGTAAATAATCGAAAACTTGTCAAGTTTTCAAATTTCTTCTCTGGAACCAACTTTTATTATAAAAATCGTAGTATTTGAATTTGACGTACTATTTTTTTATGTACGATGCCTCAATTGTAGTTGTTTTTATGTACCCGGTCTTTCCCGCTCGTTTTCCCACTTTTTGGCATGAAGATGACCTTTCCTGAGTTTGATGGCGTCGACGATGATATGGGCAAAGATGCCGGACGGAACTTCTCCGGCATGCTCCGCCTTCTTCTCTGACTGAATGCTCCTCAGATTCTGGGTAATATGGAAAAACGCAGAGTGTGGGCTGTGGGATGGCTTATACCTCTTCTTGGGTGTATTTTGGGTACTTTTCGGGTCATATGGGAGAAACAAAGAGATTCCGGGTTATATGCCAAAACGATAGTTGGCGCCAGGTAATATGGAAAGAGTCACTTTACCATTAATGTACGTATCAAAAACTGAATGGACCTCTCCACTGGCAATGTGGTAGAACTGTTCCATCGAATAATTTCTTGCATAAGAAAGACTTGGCTAGTTGGCAAACTTTTACATTAGGTAATTTTGATATTTTTTTATATGTTATTTATATAATCAAGATCATGCATATTGATATCGATATCCTTCAATATTTATACTACACATATGAGGGGATTTGCATTTGAAGAAGAAGCGTAGAGGAGTTTGATCAAAAGAGGGGATCAATACCTACGTGGATTTGGAGTGATTCTCTTATATAGTTGTGGGTATATGGATGTTTACATCGCATATTCAATCAAATGGGTGTCGCACGTGCAATTTATGTGTGGAGATTTGCTAGTATAGCACACAAAAAAAGAGGCAAGGCTAATCTGGCATCCAACAGTCCGACTACCACCCTAAACTTATTCAAGGTAAAGCAATTCGGTCTCTAACCTCTTATCAATTTAAATCTTGATGCTTTTACTTTGCATCATTATACACTTCGAAGCACATTGATTCATAGAAATGATACAGATTACAACGAGTGATCCACAACATTACTTTGATACTAATGTGGAGGAGGGGACTTGTAGATGAGCGGTGCCGGCGGTGTTCCGTACCTATGGAGGGCACCGTACGACCTCGAAGGTGTTGCAGACGGCGCAATGGCCTCCCAGTGGGAATGAACACAAGGGATGATGTAGTACTGGGCCGGGAAATGACACAAACTCTCTTCTGAAAGGCAAAGGCCGCACACTTTAATGGGCCTCTGGTTGGGCTGGCCCAGGGTGCAATTTTTGCTGTCATCCAACACTCCTTTCATGATCAGCTGCCTGCAAATGGGCCCTAAGTAGATAAAGTAGTTATCCGAGAGAGAAGTTCTGCAGGTTGGCCAAGGCGTAAAGGCGGTTTCCGGCGAGGTTCAGCTGCTCCAGCTTGGCCATGCACCCAAATGAATATGGTATAGGCCCAGTTAGACCACCATGAAAGACAGTGGCCTGTGTTAGCAGTCCAATTTCAAAGGGCAAGCAGCCTGAGAGTTCATTGTTGAGGAGGAGAACTTCTATTAATGTGGTGAATATGTTGCACAGGCCTCTAGGGATAGGCCCAGTAAACTTGTTGGCCAGGGTGAGGTAAGAGGCCTTCAAGATGCCTAGTGTGTTGGGTAGTGTTTGCATGAAATTGTTGTTGTTGATGAAGAGTACATCGATGTGTGGCGTAGGAGGTTAAGAGCTGATCGGGGACAGCGTCAGAGAAGAAGTTGCATCGGATGCCAAGGAAGCTGAGCTGCATGAGGTTCAGGACGTCCAAAGGGAAGGAGCCGGAGAGGAGGTTGTTGCTCACGTTGAGCTCATAGAGGAAAGGGAGGTTGGCTACCCCCGCAGGGATGGTGCCCCCAAAGCGGTTGGAGTTGGCATGGAAGAGGGCGAGGTCAGGGAAGCCAACAAGGAGGTCGGAGATCGATGGGGGCGGCGAGGAGAAAGCTGTTGAAAGGCGACGGTGGTAGCGGACTTGTTGTAAGGAGGGCCATCGGAGAAGAACCCTTGTACCAAATTGTGTCGATAGCCCAGATTATTAACAAACTTAAGATTGATATGTATTTGGTTTACTACAAGGTTAGTAAGGCTATAATGCTTATAGGTTGTGAGTATAGTAGATAAATAAGTATAATTGTTTAACTGTGAACCACAGACACAGTTCACTAACATGAAATTGTGTTGATGCCCAGTTGTCAACGGGCAAGATAAGCATAAAATATACATATTTATATGCCTTATTTACCTATATGCTAGTATAGTTTTTGTGATAAAATATGAATAAAATGGGTTATTTGTGATTAGGGTAGTAATTAGGGGATTATTAATTAAATTACTCTAATTAATTATTTTAGATGCATTATTGGATTTAATGAATCATATTTTTATTATGCGTCTAATTTTAGTTTGGTTTTGTTATTACAGGTTTGAAAATGCGAATTGCAGTTTGTAGCAGACGAGCGCACTAGACGTGTTTCGAAATTCCAAAGTGACCCAAGAGCTGATATGACGTGTATTGAATAATCTGAACCGTTGATGAGCTACTTAATAGAAGACGGGCATGAAACTAAAATTCGGGCGTGTAGATTCGATTCAGCGGTGGAGATCGTTACGATGGGTTTTATTAAAGAAAAAGAAAAAAAAGAAAAGGATGAAGTAAACCGGTCTGGTCCGGTTCGGGAAAATAACAAAAAAACAAGAAACAACCCGAGCCATCGGCTCGGGTGTTCCAGACGAAGAACAGCGCTCGAGCAGATGCTCGAGCGCCGGTGTAACAGAGGCGACGCTTGTACTGCGGCAGGACCTGACGCCGGCGATGGGGCCGGCAAGGAGACGACCGGAGCTAGGTGGCGCTCGTGCTGGGTCGGGAACTCGATGGCGGAAGAGCTTGGCGACAGATCCGGCGATGGCTTGGGTTCGAGGAGCAACTGGCAGAACAGCGGAGCGACGGCCATGGCGACTCCGGCGATTCTGGGTACGGGCAAGAGTTTAAGGCGACGACGGTAATGGCGAAGGCGGAGCTCAGTGGCAGTCGTGGCGGAGTAGGAATTTGAAGGGAAATCGCGCTCGAATTGGGAACTGAAATCAATTTGGGACTCTGTTAAAAACAGAGCTGTGCTTCGATTTCGTGACGGATTTGAGCTTATCCAAATCCGAAATCGATGGGGTAAGGACTCTCATCTCGAAGCCTATAAATAGAGGAAGAATCGAAGAAGAAGAAAAACGGATTCTTGGCGAAGAGGGGACTGTTCTGGACGCTCTGTTTTGAAAAAAACAGAGCCTTGCTTTCGTGATTTCTTCGTGGTTTTTATCCGGAATTGGCCGGAATCGAAGCGGAATTGAAAAGGAATCGAAGGGAGAGAGAAGGAGAAGAAGAAATAGGGAAGAAAGTTGCGTTTTTGCATCTGCTACAGTG
>CM077512.1:4039603-4161227 GCA_039654745.1 Houttuynia cordata
AATGGTTTAACTCAAACACACCGCAACATGATTGAATCAATGAATGGCGGTGCTTTCTTAGACTTGGGAGGTGAAGCAGCTTATAACTTCTTAGAGCGATTAGCTGAAAGGTCCCAACAGTGGGATTTTGCAGGTCATAGGGAGAGACAACATCAAGCTCCTAAGAAGGGAGGTCTCTACGAAATCAAAGATGACGTAGATGTTAAGGTCAAACTTGATGCGTTAACCAAGAAAATAGATGCCCTGAGTTTGAACCGAAGCATCAATGCCCTCAACATGAATGAAGCATGCTCTGTGTGTGCTAGCCCGATGCATACATCTCTGAACTGCCCTTCCATGAATACTTATCCAGAGTGTTATGCAGAACAAGTCAATGTTCTAAACAATTATGGGAAGCCGACAGGCAATCCTTTCTCTGAAACTTACAATTCAGGTTGGAGAAATCATCCAAATTTCTCCTGGAGACAAAGTCAACCACCTATGAATGTAGGTGGGCAGCCTATGCAACCCATGCATAATCAGTTTAGGCTGAGCAACCCACCCTATCCAGCCTTGTCTCAACCTCCTACCCAATATCAACAACCTGTCACTCAATCTCAGGGTCTTACACAAAAACAATCCTCGTTAGAGGACACTCTCAAATCTTTCATCCAATCTACAAGCCAAGTCATTCAGTCAACTAACCAAGCTATGCTTGAGATGAAGAACTCTACACACATGAATACTCAAGCAATTGCCAAGTTAGAGACTCAAGTTGGTCAATTGGCTACTCAATTAGCAGAAAGAGAGAGAGGGAGATTCCCTAGTCAACCTGTGCCTAACCAGAAGGGCCAATTTTCCATTGGTAGTAGCTCTAATTCTTCACAGAATGAGGAACATGTTCAATCAGTTATTACCCTTAGGTCTGGCAAGCAAATCAATAATAAAATTGAAATGTCTGAAAAAGAAAGTGAGAACACTAAGACTGAAATAGAGACTAAAGAAATTAATTCTTCTCCAACATTCGACAGTGATTCTCCACCTAGGAATTTTGTACCTATGGCACCTTATCCGCAAAGACTAGTCAATCCTAAAAAAGGTGCACAATATGGAGATATTCTAGAAGTGTTTAAACAAGTGCAAATAAACATTCCTTTTCTAGATGCAATCCAACAAGTGCCTTCATATGCAAAATTTTTGAAAGATCTAGTCTCTGTCAAAAAGAAAAATAATGTTCCTAAAAAGGCATTTCTAGCAGAACAAGTCAGCTCTGTCATTCAATGTAAATTTCCTATCAAATATAAGGACCCTGGTTGTCCCACAATTTCGTGCATGATAGGGAAACATCAAATTGAGCGAGCCTTGCTAGATCTGGGGGCAAGTGTAAATTTATTGCCCTACTCTGTGTATGTGCAATTAGGTCTGGGAGAGCTAAAACCCACGACAATGACACTTCAATTAGCTGACCATTCGGTTAAAATTCCTCGAGGTGTTGTTGAGGATGTTTTGATAAAGGTTGATACATTTTATTTCCCTGTGGACTTTGTTGTCCTTGATACTCAACCTGTTCCGAACATAAGTGGGCAAATACCTGTCATTTTGGGTCGTCCATTTCTAGCTACATCTAATGCTATTATTAACTGTAGAAATGGAGTGATGCAAATTTCTTTTGGGAATATGAAGGTGGAATTGAACATTTTTGACATCAGTAAACAACTACCTGACATGGATGATGTGAATGAAATAAACCTGATTGAAACACTTGTCCATGAAACATTTCTTCAAACACATTCCCAAGATCCCTTAGAGGCCTGCTTAACACATTTTGGTTGTGAATTTGGTATCAGTCAGTCAATTGAACAAGTAAACTCATTGCTTGAGTCTGTACCTCTGATGAGTACTGAACGGTGGCAACCAAAAGTGGAGCCTCTTGCCTTATCATCATCACCAGTAGTTCCATCTAGTGTTGAGCCACCTAAATTAGACCTGAAACCATTACCTGATACTCTGAAATATGCTTGTTTAGGTCCTGCTGAATCCTTACCTGTCATTATTGCATCTGACCTAGATGTGGCTCAAGAGCGTAAACTACTTGATGTTCTTGTAAAGCACAAAGAAGCCATAGGGTGGACCATTGCAGATATTAAAGGCATCAGTCCCTCAGTTGTTATGCATAGAATTCATTTGGAGGATGATGCCAAGCCTTCTCGTGAATCCCAAAGGCGTCTTAACCCTGTAATGCAAGAAGTTGTTCGAGCTGAAATCCTTAAGCTTTTAGATGTAGGAGTTATCTACCCAATCTCTGATAGTAAATGGGTAAGTCCAGTTCAGGTTGTACCGAAAAAGTCTGGCATAACTGTTGTGAAAAATGATGCTGATGAGTTAGTGCCAACTCGAGTTCAAACGGGTTGGCGTGTCTGTATTGATTATAGGAAGTTGAATGCTTTGATAAGAAAAGATCACTTTCCCCTTCCTTTCATTGACCAAATGCTGGAAAGGCTAGCGGGACATGAATATTATTGTTTCCTTGATGGTTATTCTGGTTATAACCAAATTCCCATAGCCCCTGAAGACCAAGAAAAGACCACTTTCACGTGTCCTTTTGGTACCTTTGCCTACCGTCGCATGCCCTTTGGACTATGCAATGCACCTGCTACCTTTCAAAGGTGTATGTTGAGCATTTTCTCTGATATGGTAGAGCGATTTTTAGAGGTATTCATGGGCGATTTTTCTGTCTTTGGGTCTAATTTTGATGAATGTCTGCACCATCTATCTTTAGTGTTAGTGAGGTGTAAAGAGAAGAATCTGGTACTTAACAGGGAGAAATGTCATTTTATGGTTCAAAAAGGAATTGTTCTTAGGCATATTATATCTAATAAAGGCATTGAAGTTGATAAAGCTAAAGTTGATTTGATTTCACATCTTCCACCACCACGAACTGTGAAAGAAATCAGATCATTTTTAGGCCATGCTGGATTTTAAAGAAGATTCATTAAGGACTTTAGTAAAATTTCAAGATCTTTGTGTAATCTTCTTGCAAAAGATACACCATTTGTCTTTGATGATGCTTGCAATAATGCCTTTCAGAAACTCAAATCAGAGTTAACATTTGCACCTATTATTCGACCACCTGATTGGAACCTACCTTTTGAGATAATGTGCGATGCCTCTGATTATGCTATTGGTGCTGTGTTGGGGCAGCGAATTAATAAACTGCCCCATGTGATTTACTATGCTAGTAAAACATTGAATGATGCTCAACTTAATTATTCTACAACTGAAAAAGAGTTGCTGGCAGTAGTCTTTGCTCTAGATAAGTTTCGGTCTTACTTATTGGGATCGAAGGTCTATATCTATTCGGATCATGCTGCATTGAAGTATCTTTTATCTAAAAAAGATGCTAAGCCTCGTCTTCTCCGATGGATATTATTGCTACAAGAATTTGATATTGAAATTCGGGATAAGAAAGGTTCCGAAAATGTTGTAGCCGACCACTTATCTAGGTTGATAGTTGATTTTTCTGATGAATCATTGCCCATAACTGAATCTTTTCCTGATGAGCAATTACTTGCAGTGACCCAGTTGCCTTGGTTTGCGGACATAGTTAATTATCTGGTAATTGAACAAATTCCATCTCATTGGTCTTCCCAAGATAGGTCCATATTTTTGTCCAGGGTTAAGTATTTCTTTTGGGATGATCCATACTTGTTCAAGTATTGTCCCGATCAGATTATTAGGAGATGTATTCCTGAACATGATCAACAAAGCATCATTTCTTTTTGTCATGATCAAGCACATGGGGGCCATTTTAGTTCTAAAAAGACTGCTGCAAAGATTTTGCAGTGTGGATTTTATTGGCCTACTATTTTTAAAGACTGTCATGCTTATTGTTCAGCATGTGAAAGATGTCAGAAGTTAGGAGCACTTTCACGTCGTAACATGATGCCTTTAACCCCAATCCTTATTATAGACATTTTTGATGTATGGGGTATTGACTTCATGGGACATTTTCCTAACTCTTTTGGCAATCTTTATATCCTTGTGAGGGTAGACTATGCCTCTAAATGGGTAGAGGCTGTAGCAAGCAAAACCAATGACCACAAAGTGGTGGTCCAATTTTTGAAAGACAACATTTTTGCACGTTTTGGTTCTCCTCGTGCTATAATAAGTGATGGGGGAGAACATTTCTGTAATGGGGTTTTTGAACAGTTAATGAAGAAATATGGCATAACCCATAAAATTGCTACCCCATATCATCCCCAAACAAGCGGTCAAGTTGAGATTTCTAATCGGGAGATTAAGCATATTTTAGAAAAGACAGTCAATCTTAATCGCAAAGATTGGTCACTGAGACTTACCGATGCTTTGTGGGCTTACCGTACTGCATTTAAAACTCCCATTGGAATGTCTCCATACCGTATTGTTTACAGGAAAGCGTGTCATCTTCCTATTGAAATTGAGCATAAAGCTTATTGGGCAATTAAGCACCTGAATTTTGATTTAAATAGAGCAGGAATTCAAAGGAAACTGCAATTGAATGAGTTGGATGAGCTTCGTAATGATGCTTATGAGTGTGCAAAATCATACAAGGATCGTATGAAAAAGGTTCATGATCAAAATATTCTGCGAAAATCTTTTACATCGGGGCAGAAAGTTCTTTTATACAATTCTCGCATACATCTGTATCCGGGTAAATTGAAGTCTCGATGGACAGGACCTTTTATAGTTCATGTTGTTTATCCTCATGGAGCAGTTGAAATAGAAAACCCCAAGAATGGTGATATATTCAAAGTTAATGGTCATCGTTTTTGTGTAAGACCCTGAGATTGAGTGACAGGTTGTTGATATTGGGTAGGAGGTTGAGACAAGGCTGGATAGGGTGGGTTGCTCAGCCTAAACTGATTATGCATGGGTTGCATAGGCTGCCCACCTACATTCATAGGTGGTTGACTTTGTCTCCAGGAGAAATTTGGATGATTTCTCCAACCTGAATTGTAAGTTTCAGAGAAAGGATTGCCTGTCGGCTTCCCATAATTGTTTAGAACATTGACTTGTTCTGCATAACACTCTGGATAAGTATTCATGGAAGGGCAGTTCAGAGATGTATGCATCGGGCTAGCACATACAGAGCATGCTTCATTCATGTTGAGGGCATTGATGCTTCGGTTCAAACTCAGGGCATCTATTTTCTTGGTTAACGCATCAAGTTTGACCTTAACATCTACGTCATCTTTGATTTCGTAGAGACCTCCCTTCTTAGGAGCTTGATGTTGTCTCTCTCTATGACCTGCAAAATCCCACTGTTGGGACCTTTCAGCTAATCGCTCTAAGAAGTTATAAGCTGCTTCACCTCCCAAGTCTAAGAAAGCACCGCCATTCATTGATTCAATCATGTTGCGGTGTGTTTGAGTTAAGCCATTGTAAAAGTGTTGCATTAACCTCCATGTTTCAAACCCATGATGTGGACATTTTAGTAAAAGGTCTTTAAATCTTTCCCAACTCTCATAAAATTTTTCATTTTCATCTTCCATGAAGTCAGTGATTTCTCTCTTTAATTCATTGGTTTTGGCCATTGGGAAGAATTTGGACAAGAATTTGCTCACTAACATATCCCATGTTGTGACAGAGTCAGCGGGAAGAGAATTTAACCATGCCTTGGCCTTGTCCTTCAAAGAGAAGGGGAAAAGGCGTAGACGAACAGACTCATCAGAGAAGTCTGTGAACCTAAAAGTTGCACAAATTTCTAGAAAATCCTTTACATGCATGTAAGGATCCTCTCTGTTAAGACCATGATAATTTGGCAAAAGTTGAATTATCTGGGGTTTTAGTTCAAAATGCTTTGCAGAGGTTGTAGGCAACACTATGCAAGATGGAGGGTTGATTGTGATCGGAGAAAATAACTCCCTCAGAGATTTCTCAGGTTGATCTTCCATTTTGAATGAAAGATCAATTTTAGTTGCACTATTCTCTAAAGGATTAGAATTATTGCTAACCAGACGCAGTGTGCGATCACGTGTCCACTCGGTCATCCACCGTTAATCAACTACCCTCACGTGTAAATTTTTTTTTTATTTTTTATTTTTTTTTATTATGACCTAAAATTAACTGCACGGGTAAAATTAGTCTTAGAATTTGATTTCCTACAAGTCCCCGGCAACGGCGCCAAAAACTTGTTGTTGTTATAATTAATCTCTTAATTTTACTCGCAAGTGTACGAATCGTGTTTGGAGTATAGTCGCACAATTCTTACGAGGTCGAACCCACAGGGACTTGTGTTTTTGAAATTCTAATTCGAAGATCAGATTATTACCCTTGTTGAAGAATTAAATTGATTTGATCCACTACAACTACGACTAATCGAAGACTCAATGCAATTAAACAGCTTTAACTAAGAAATTAATCTAAAGGCAATTAAATAATCTGTGAAAAAGAAACTAATTGACAAATAAAAATTGAAACTTTAATCAAGAATTTAAAACACTAGGGCATAAGAATCAGCACATGACAATCATAGGAATATTTCTTTTAAAATCAGCAATTGTTTTCACGATTATCTCGTAGAGAATTGGAATTCAATCTATTCTCCTACGGAAGATTTCAGCATTAAAGCATATAGATTTTTAAATAGAATTTTGCATCCTCTTGCATATCAACAGATGAAATTCAAATCATTACATGTATCCATCATTTGATAAATCACAAGTACTATCTAAATAGCATGTTCAACATATAATCCAATCAATTAATTTGATAATAACAATCGTTAAAACGTATTAATTTAGGCAAAACAATTGCATCACATGAATACCATTCCTACAACTAATCATGGCTTCATCTCAGCCCTAGACAGGGATTTAGCTACTCATACTGAGGAATTTAACTGCAAAAATAATGAAATTCATTTCGATATAACTAAAATCAACTTACAGGAATTTCTTTGAATAATAGAAAATTAAGCCAGAAAGTACTGTTCTTTGCTTTCCGGTTACTGTTCACAGCAACAGTTCTTCAGAACTTCGAATCACAACACCGGAATGAAAAGCAAAATTGAAAGAGAACAATCAACTAAAACTAAAATTTGAAACTGGAAAAAAGAAATAAAACTCTCTGGTCGTCTCTTCTCTGTCGGACGCTGCTTGCTCTGTTCTGCCGGTGCTCTCTTTTTATACATACTGCAACCAGTCCCTTTTCTTCCCAAAATCAGCCATCTTCCAAACTGAAACCATCAGTTCTTCTTAAATCCAGAAAGTTGCAACTCCAATTCGCGTCCAATTCCAGCATAAAAATCCCTCTTTAAGCCACGAAACAAATCCAAACTGCCCAAATGCACAGCCTTTCCACTATGAGCAGAAATCCGACCTCTTTGACATCTTCTATTGATCTGAAAATGGCATCTTACCATAGCCGAAGCGAATTGAAGCTTCCTTGACGTCACTAACTTTCCCGATTCGGCTTCCTGCTCAAGTTTTCCAAAATCAAAACTTTTTTCCTATTGTTGCTCTGATCGCGCCCGTCACGCCGGAACCATCGCCGCCATCATGCTGCTCTGCCATCGGCCGTCCAGAACCATAGCCGATCGTCATGCGATCAATCCACGCCATCCTTCTGCTGGTTCGCTGCCGTGCTCCACCGGGACCCATCCACCTCAGCTCGTTGCTCCGCCGTGGATTCCTCCGTCGAGCACTACCCAAGCCATGGCCGCCTCGCCTTCGTCGGCCTCTCAAGCAGAGCTTGAGCTCTGCTCCTCAGCTTCCTCTGTCCCGACTGAACACCCGAGCCTTTGGCTCGGGTTTTGTTGTTTTTCTTTTTTTTTTCTTTTCTTCCAATTAAAACCCATCGAAGCAATCTATATCGCCGGATTGAATCTGAATGTCTTCATTTAATTCCACGCCCGTCTTCCTCATCAGTGAACATCAACGGTCCAGATCTTCTCTGCGCGTGATCTCAGCTCTTGGGTCGCTTTGACATTTCAAAACCCGTCTAATGGCTTCACCTTTGGCGGTTCAGCAGTACGAGCATGCGAACCTATACAAAATAAAACATGTCCCAAATTAGACGTACCAAATATTTATAAAATTACGGAACAGTGTTAAATTGAGCAATTTAGAGAGCCTTATTTAATTAATTCCTAATTACTTAAAAAATTACCAAAATTCACTTTATTCCTCATTTTAATTAGAAAACACAACTAACAAATAGGTAAAAAGGCATATAAAAATGTGTATTTTTCATGCTTAACAAATACCCCAAACCTAGATTTTGCTAGTCCTCAAGCAAAACACAAAAAGAAAAATAATAAAACTACTCAAAAATAAATGCCACTGTCGTAGGGAATCACGATTGCATTTAGCATATGCAACAAGCCTTTTAAACCCCCAGGTGTCCCTGGCTGGACGAGTGAAGTCTCGTGAGGGTTTGCAGCCATGCTACCCACAAACATGTATTTATAAAATTAATCTTATTCTTTATCTAAATGAGAAAGAAGTCAACTAAACACTTCAAAACACAAAACCTATTATCCCTTCAAATACACACTGCAATACTTAAGAAAACTAACCACACGTACTTGCATTTATAATCAACTGGAATATAGAAGCGCTGAAGTAAGTGGTTTTATTCTACACCTTCATCTTGGAAATTTCTGCTCAATATGATATAGCATGATACTTAAAATAATAGAAAGTGTAGAACATTGTAGCAATACACTCTAAATCTCTGTTTCACACAGATCTAGTGTTACCCATTAACCAACATGGTCATCGTAATCTTTAGGTTGATGATAGCACAGATTCTTGCGCGCCTCCTTCGGGTCCAACATTTTAGATTTGAGAAGATAATACACCATAGACTTTTTTTTTTCATTAGGACTGTGTAAGGCCTGACTTCAAGATGCTTAGGTTTAGCAATGACTCAGGCCAATGACTCCCAGCCAGTTGGCTTAGGGCATTAGGTTTTAAGATGGACCGCTTCGGACCTGAGCATCAGCCTAAGTTAATCCTATAATGGTCAAGCAGCCCATTTTCTTTATTTTCGTTTCCATTTTTTTTTTCAGCATATATATTTTCAAGCATCTTATTCTGTCCAGGCTGTATTATACTCTCAACCTATTTCCGGTTCCAAGCCCTTGCCATAGCCAAGTAAATGGTCTATCATGATCTTTTAAGCTCAACAGACAACCATACATCATCCAATGACTCTGACTAAAGACATCCCACTGAAGATTAGTATTCACCAAATCTCTAGAAGGTATTACTTTATGTAACTGGTGTGTGTGAGTGAGTTTTATTAGCTCAAGCACTTGATCCAAGAGGATTGTAACAGAATGTTATTTCTCAGTTAAGTGTCTCTATCCTCCAGTATACTTACTCACACTTCCAATGTAAATTAATCTCTTAAAAATTGAAGTATGCATCACGAAGGGATAAACTACCAAAACCTATAAAAATACTAACAAAAAACCTAAAATCTAAAAAATTTTGATTTTTTTTTAAATTTTTTTTTCGACAAAATTCAAAACAAGCAAGAAAATAACTTAAGATATCCTAAACAAATATCTTCCTATACCCCCAAACCTGCATGAAACATTGTCCTCAATGTAAAAAGATATGAAATAAATACTGAGGAAAATAAATAGACGAGGGAAGGAAAGATAGTACCTGCACTCCACTGAAACGCTATAGTATCTATCAAAATGAAAAGAACAAGTGAAGCACAAGAATAGCATAAGGAAAAATAAGCACAAAAATAAAAATTCTAAAAACTTGGGTTGCCTCCCAGTAGCGCTAAGTTTTACGTCTTCAGCCAGACACAGCTATTACTTCACTCATTAATGGATGATGCAGATTCTACCAAGGATTTAGCGTGAGACCACAGAGAATAAAAATATGACCAAATGACATCTCTCAAATTGCAAAAGAATGTTCCCAGTCTTCTCTTCAATCTCTCCCACCTAGACTCTCTGGGGAACAAAAACGAATATGAAATGGGAACAACATTGACAGCAGCTATGGGCCCCTGAAGATCAAGCTCATCTATGGGTGAGTCATCCATACTCCCCGCTAACTGATGTGGTAGTAATGGTGCCCAAGGATAGATGACTCAGTGGATGTTCATTCACTACTTCTTCTAACTGTGCAGGCACCACCCATAGGTGTAAGAATATGGCGGCCATCTAGATAACCTGTGAGAATCATGAACCTAAAAATATGAGTGATAAATAATGAAAAATAAAGCACACAAAGAAAACTAAACTCACTATGCACAAAACAAATTACTGCAACTTTAGTCATTATAAGTCGGGTCAGCCAGACTCAATTCATCAATCTGAGGTTGCTGCAATTCCAAGAATGGTTTAAGACGATGACCATTAACTTTGAATATATCACCATTCTTGGGGTTTTTGATTTCAACTGCTCCATGAGGATAAACAACACGAACTATGAAAAGTCCTGTCCATCGAGACTTCAATTTACCCGGAAACAGATGTAAACGAGAATTGTATAAAAGAACTTTCTGCCCCGATGTAAAAGATTTTCGCAGAATATTTTGATCATGAACCTTTTTCATACGATCCTTGTATGATTTTGCACACTCATAAGCATCATTACGAAGCTCATCCAACTCATTCAATTGCAGTTTCCTTTGAATTCCTGCTCTATTGAGATCAAAATTCAGGTGCTTAATTGCCCAATAAGCTTTATGCTCAATTTCAACAGGAAGATGACAAGCTTTCCCGTAAACAATACGGTATGGAGACATTCCAATGGGAGTTTTAAATGCAGTACGGTAAGCCCACAAAGCATCGGTGAGTCTCAGTGACCAATCTTTACTATTAGGATTGACTGTCTTTTCTAAAATATGCTTAATCTCCCTATTAGAAATCTCAACTTGACCACTTGTCTGGGGATGGTATGGGGTAGCAATTTTGTGGGTTATGCCATATTTCTTCATTAACTGTTCAAAAACCCTATTACAGAAATGTTTTCCCCCATCACTTATTATAGCACGAGGAGAACCAAAACGTGCAAAAATATTGTCTTTCAAAAATTGGACCACCACTTTGTGGTCATTGGTCTTGCATGCTACGGCCTCTACCCATTTAGAGACATAGTCTACCCCCACAAGGATATAAAGATTGCCAAAAGAGTTAGGAAAAGGTCCCATGAAGTCAATACCCCATACATCAAAAAGGTCTATAATAAGGATTGGGGTTAAAGGCATCATGTTACGACGTGAAAGTGCTCCTAACTTCTGACGTCTTTCACATGCTGAACAATAAGCATGACAGTCTTTAAAAATAGTAGGCCAATAAAATCCACACTGCAAAATCTTTGCAGCAGTCTTTTTAGAACTAAAATGGCCCCCACATGCTTGATCATGACAGAAAGAAATGATGCTTTGTTGATCATGTTCAGGAATACATCTCCTAATAATCTGATCGGGACAATACTTGAACAAGTATGGATCATCCCAAAAGAAATACTTAACTCTGGACAAAAACTTGGACCTATCTTGGGAAGACCAATGAGATGGAATTTGTTCAGTTACTAGATAATTAACTATGTCAGCAAACCAAGGCAACTGGGACACTGCAAGCAATTGCTCATCAGGAAAAGATTCAGTTATAGGCAATGATTCATCAGTAAAATCAACTATCAACCTAGATAAGTGGTCGGCTACAACATTTTCGAAACCTTTCTTATCCCGAATTTCAATATCAAATTCCTGTAGCAATAATATCCATCGGAGAAGACGAGGTTTAACATCTTTTTTAGATAAAAGATACTTCAATGTAGCATGATCCGAATAGATATAGACCTTCGATCCTAATAAATATGACCGAAACTTATCTAGAGCAAAGACTACTGCCAGCAACTCTTTTTCAGTTGTAGAATAATTAAGTTGAGCATCATTCAATGTTTTACTGGCATAGTAAATCACATGGGGAAGTTTATTAATTCGCTGCCCCAACACAGCACCAATAGCATAATCAGAGGCATCGCACATTATCTCAAAAGGTAGGCTCCAATAAGGTGGCCGAATAATAGGTGCAGATGTTAACTCTGATTTGAGTTTCTGAAAGGCATTATTGCAAGCATCATCAAAGACAAATGGTGTATCTTTTGCAAGAAGATTACACAAAGGTCTTGAAATTTTACTAAAGTCTTTAATGAATCTTCTGTAAAATCCAGCATGGCCTAAAAATGATCTGATTTCTTTCACAGTTCGTGGTGGTGGAAGATGTGAAATCAAATCAACTTTAGCTTTATCAACTTCAATGCATTTATTAGATATAATATGCCCAAGAACAATTCCTTTTTGAACCATAAAATGACATTTCTCCCAGTTAAGCACCAGATTCTTCTCTTTACACCTCACTAACACTAAAGATAGATGGTGCAGGCATTCATCGAAATTAGACCCAAAGACAGAAAAATCGTCCATGAATACCTCTAAAAATCGCTCTACCATATCAGAGAAAATGCTTAACATACACCTTTGAAAGGTAGCAGGTGCATTGCATAGGCCAAAGGGCATGCGATGGTAGGCAAAGGTACCAAAAGGACACGTGAAAGTGGTCTTTTCTTGGTCTTTAGGGGCTATGGGAATTTGGTTATAACCAGAATAACCATCAAGGAAGCAATAATATTCATGACCCGCTAACCTTTCCAGCATTTGGTCAATGAAAGGAAGGGGAAAATGATCTTTTCTTGTCAAAGCATTCAACTTCCTATAATCAATACAGACACGCCAACCCATTTGAACTCGAGTTGGCACTAACTCATCAGCATCGTTTTTCACAACAGTTATGCCAGACTTTTTCGGCACAACTTGAACAGGACTTACCCATTTACTATCAGAGATTGGGTAGATAACTCCTACATCTAAAAGCTTAAGGATTTCAGCTCGAACAACTTCTTGCATTACAGGGTTAAGACGCCTTTGGGATTCACGCGAAGGCTTAGCATCATCCTCCAAATGAATTCTATGCATAACAATAGAGGGACTGATGCCTTTAATATCTGCAATGGTCCACCCTATGGCTTCTTTGTGCTTTACAAGAACATCAAGTAATTTACGCTCTTGAGCCACATCTAGGTCAGATGCAATAATGACAGGTAAGGACTCAACAGGACCTAAATAAGCATATTTCAGAGTATCAGGCAATGGTTTCAGGTCTAATTTAGGTGGCTCAACACTAGATGGAACTACTGGTGATGATGATAAGGCAAGAGGCTCCACTTTTGGTTGCCACCGTTCAGTATTCATCAGAGGTACAGACTCAAGCAATGAGTTTACTTGTTCAATTGACTGACTGATACCAAATTCACAACCAAAATGTGTTAAGCAGGCCTCTAAGGGATCTTGGGAATGTGTTTGAAGAAATGTTTCATGGACAAGTGTTTCAATCAGGTTTATTTCATTCACATCATCCATGTCAGGTAGTTGTTTACTGATGTCAAAAATGTTCAATTCCACCTTCATATTCCCAAAAGAAATTTGCATCACTCCATTTCTACAGTTAATAATAGCATTAGATGTAGCTAGAAATGGACGACCCAAAATGACAGGTATTTGCCCACTTATGTTCGGAACAGGTTGAGTATCAAGGACAACAAAGTCCACAGGGAAATAAAATGTATCAACCTTTATCAAAACATCCTCAACAACACCTCGAGGAATTTTAACCGAATGGTCAGCTAATTGAAGTGTCATTGTCGTGGGTTTTAGCTCTCCCAGACCTAATTGCACATACACAGAGTAGGGCAATAAATTTACACTTGCCCCCAGATCTAGCAAGGCTCGCTCAATTTGATGTTTCCCTATCATGCACGAAATTGTGGGACAACCAGGGTCCTTATATTTGATAGGAAATTTACATTGAATGACAGAGCTGACTTGTTCTGCTAGAAATGCCTTTTTAGGAACATTATTTTTCTTTTTGACAGAGACTAGATCTTTCAAAAATTTTGCATATGAAGGCACTTGTTGGATTGCATCTAGAAAAGGAATGTTTATTTGCACTTGTTTAAACACTTCTAGAATATCTCCATATTGTGCACCTTTTTTAGGATTGACTAGTCTTTGCGGATAAGGTGCCATAGGTACAAAATTCCTAGGTGGAGAATCACTGTCGAATGTTGGAGAAGAATTAATTTCTTTAGTCTCTATTTCAGTCTTAGTGTTCTCACTTTCTTTTTCAGACATTTCAATTTTATTATTGATTTGCTTGCCAGACCTAAGGGTAATAACTGATTGAACATGTTCCTCATTCTGTGAAGAATTAGAGCTACTACCAATGGAAAATTGGCCCTTCTGGTTAGGCACAGGTTGACTAGGGAATCTCCCTCTCTCTCTTTCTGCTAATTGAGTAGCCAATTGACCAACTTGAGTCTCTAACTTGGCAATTGCTTGAGTATTCATGTGTGTAGAGTTCTTCATCTCAAGCATAGCCTGGTTAGTTGACTGAATGACTTGGCTTGTAGATTGGATGAAAGATTTGAGAGTGTCCTCTAACGAGGATTGTTTTTGTGTAAGACCCTGAGATTGAGTGACAGGTTGTTGATATTGGGTAGGAGGTTGAGACAAGGCTGGATAGGGTGGGTTGCTCAGCCTAAACTGATTATGCATGGGTTGCATAGGCTGCCCACCTACATTCATAGGTGGTTGACTTTGTCTCCAGGAGAAATTTGGATGATTTCTCCAACCTGAATTGTAAGTTTCAGAGAAAGGATTGCCTGTCGGCTTCCCATAATTGTTTAGAACATTGACTTGTTCTACATAACACTCTGGATAAGTATTCATGGAAGGGCAGTTCAGAGATGTATGCATCGGGCTAGCACACACAGAGCATGCTTCATTCATGTTGAGGGCATTGATGCTTCGGTTCAAACTCAGGGCATCTATTTTCTTGGTTAACGCATCAAGTTTGACCTTAACATCTACGTCATCTTTGATTTCGTAGAGACCTCCCTTCTTAGGAGCTTGATGTTGTCTCTCCCTATGACCTGCAAAATCCCACTGTTGGGACCTTTTAGCTAATCGCTCTAAGAAGTTATAAGCTGCTTCACCTCCCAAGTCTAAGAAAGCACCGCCATTCATTGATTCAATCATGTTGCGGTGTGTTTGAGTTAAGTCATTGTAAAAGTGTTGTATTAACCTCCATGTTTCAATCCCATGATGTGGACATTTTAGTAAAAGGTCTTTAAATCTTTCCCAACTCTCATAAAATTTTTCATTTTCATCTTCCATGAAGTCAGTGATTTCTCTCTTTAATTCATTGGTTTTGGCCATTGGGAAGAATTTGGACAAGAATTTGCTCACCATTTGATAAATCACAAGTAATATCTAAATAGCATGTTCAACATATAATCCAATGCAATTAATTTGAGAATAACAATCGTTAAAACGTATTAATTTAGGCAAAACAATTGCATCACATGAATACCATTTCCTACAACTAATCATGGCTTCATCTCAGCCCTAGACAGGGATTTAGCTACTCATACTGAGGAATTTAACTGCAAAAATAATGAAATTCATTTCGATATAACTAAAATCAACTTACAGGAATTTCTTTGAATAATAGAAAATTAAGCCAGAAAGTACTGTTCTTTGCTTTCCGGTTACTGTTCACAGCAACAGTTCTTCAGAACTTCGAATCACAACACCGGAATGAAAAGCAAAATTGAAAGAGAACAATCAACTGAAACTAAAATTTGAAACTGAAAAAAAGAAATAAAACTCTCTGGTCGTCTCTTCTCTGTCGAACGTTGCTTGCTCTGTTCTGCCGGTGCTCTCTTTTTATACATACTGCAACCAGTCCCTTTTCTTCCCAAAATCAGCCATCTTCCAAACTGAAACCATCAGTTCTTCTTAAATCCAGAAAGTTGCAACTCCAATTCGCGTCCAATTCCAGCATAAAAATCCCTCTTTAAGCCACGAAACAAATCTAAACTGCCCAAATGCACAGCCTTTCCACTATGAGCAGAAATCCGACCTCTTTGACATCTTCTATTGATCTGAAAATGGCATCTTACCATAGCTGAAGCGAATTGAAGCTTCCTTGACGCCACTAACTTTCCCGATTCGGCTTCCTGCTCAAGTTTTCCAAAATCAAAACTTTTTTTCCTATTGTTGCTCTGATCGCGCCCGTCACACCGGAACCATCGCCGCCGTCATGCTGCTCTGCCATCGGCCGTCCAGAACCATAGCCGATCGTCATGCGATCAATCCCCGCCATCCTTCTGCTGGTTCACCGCCGTGCTCCACCGGGACCCATCCACCTCAGCTCGTCGCTCCGCCGTGGATTCCTCCGTCGAGCACTACCCAAGCCATGGCCGCCTCGCCTTCGTCGGCCTCTCGAGCAGAGCTTGAGCTCTGCTCCTCAGCCTCCTCTGTCCCGACTGAACACCCGAGCCTTTGGCTCGGGTTTTGTTGTTTTTCTTTTTCTTTTTTTTTTCTTTTCTTCCAATTAAAACCCATCGAAGCAATCTCTATCGCCGGATTGAATCTGAATGCTCTTCATTTAATTCCACGCCTGTCTTCCTCATCATTGAACATCAACGGTCCAGATCTTCTCTGCGCGTGATCTCAGCTCTTGGGTCGCTTTGACATTTCAAAACCCGTCTAATGGCTTCATCTTTGGCTGTTCAGCAGTACGAGCATGCGAACCTATACAAAATAAAACATGTCCCAAATTAGACGTACCAAATATTTATAAAATTATGGAACAGTGTTAAATTGAGCAATTTAGAGAGCCTTATTTAATTAATTCCTAATTACTTAGAAAATTACCAAAATTCACTTTATTCCTCATTTTAATTAGAAAACACAACTAACAAATAGGTAAAAAGGCATATAAAAATGTGTATTTTTCATGCTTAACACATTGGCGATAGCATATGAAACTAGTTGTAGTAGGAGTTTATCTTTTATGAATTACTTTAATTTGAGAATTGATAAGTATGTGTGTGAGTATCAGGGACCATGTCACGCATCGACCCGAATCCTATTTTATCGTTGATTTAAATCAAATAAGTAGTATTGACTTCAATTATGAATTATATTCCAATGGTTGAATGAAAATGCTCTGATTATATATTTTGCCAAAATAATTTTGAATGCAAGATAGGTTCGAGCTTCGGCTCCAAATTTTAATGATTTTGAATGTGTTTTAAGTCTTCCACGAAGATGTTTTCTCGTATGATTTGTATGCAAATGTGTTTAAAAAACTAGGGCGTTACAAATATAGGATGCACATGTATTCAAATGTAGCTATTAGCATGGGATGGAGGTAGTGCATGACTACATGCTCAAGTTCTGCTATAATTGCCTTAGAGAAAAAGTTATGCTAAGGTCCTGAGTTCGAACCCCCACTCTCTTGAACACCCTCTAAAGATTATATCCCGATGTACCACTATGTATGATGGGTGGGCCTTGTGCATGCCCAAGGGGATTATGATGATACATTCATGATGCTATAAGAGGCTAGTTGCCCTACCCCTTCTAATCGGGTCTTAAGGACTTGGACACCGGTTATCCAGAAAAATGTCATGCTATAATTCTAACCAAATTTGCCGCAAAGATTATGTCTTTATAAATTTAGATATGTTGATTTTTTTTCGAAGAAAAAATGTCTGTTCCATTGCCTTGATGCCTTCCCACGTACCTAATAGCGATATGCATCCATACGTATAGATTCCTTTATTCTGACTTTTGGGCCGTGGGGGTCTTTGCATTTCTATCAAATCATTAGTGGATGAAATGGGTCAAAACCTTGTTTATATTTCTATCCTCAATGGAAGGGAATGGACCCAATAAAGTGGTGCAAAATTAGTCCGACGAGGTATTCCATGGTTGGTGTATTGGCCACATCTGCAATTTTCAACTATTATATGGACATAGTTGTATTGGGAAGTTGCTCTAGCCTTTAGGCAACCACCCACCACACTTGATAAAGGGCAAGGAGAAGCTCTTTTCCCCTCTAGTCGATATTGGGGCTTCCAAGTAGGGAATATATGGAGCTAATGCCAGTATGAAAGTGGTCTGATAATCCTTTTTGTATATCAGGGGAGCTGCACTTTGGAGCCTCACTAAGACTGTGGAGTATGACATGAAATGCGACCAAATTATTGATATACATCCTTTATTATAAGTTTTGAGATGTGGTGTTCCTTTTCATAGTGACATGAACAGCTAGAAGTATGCAATCAGGACTACCCTTTGCCGACCTCTTTTGCCTATTTAGTGATTGAGAAATCAGGTCAAATTACTGATTACAGGAAGGTTGAGTACCTGATCGTTTTTGCTTAATAACAAGGCATGATTATTTGGGAGAATCCTGTTGACTTGGCAAGTGTTTTATTTAATTTGTTACAAAGTTTAATACCCGGCCAGTACATTAGCTTGTTTCTTTTGTTGCATCGAGACAAACATTTTTAAATTTTTTAGATAGAAAAACTTGCAAAAACAAGGTACATATATTAGTTTTGTGGAAAAGAAAGAAAATTGCACCAAACAAACATATGAACCATATAAAGAGAGTTTTAAAGAATTGATTATTGGGGTTCCTTGTCTTGGGGCAAGTATAACCTTAAAGATGTTATAAATTTGCTTACTGTTACTCTTAAGGGTGATACTTTGTACCTTTGCAAAGACGATAATAAATAGTTAGAAGAAGTTGATGATCGAATCAAGCGTAACACTTTGTCTTTATGATAGAATTCACCCTCTCTATGGTGCTCAGGACTCGTAGGCGTCTACATCCCAGGATAAGACGATCAACCACGCGCTGTAAGAGCACTCCAAACAGCACGCACAGCAAACCACAGTGTGCAATGTTTTCACAGAAGGAAAGATAAGGCAGAAAATGAAGTGCAGGAAAAAATCCGTACAGAAAAATCTGTTTTTCAAGACTTTATAGAAATCTCATTAAAGGCCAGTTGAAAACACTATTTCCCGTTAAACGGACGCGTCCGTCCGTTAACGGTCATAAGAAAATAAACCGGACCCATTTTTGTTGAACCAAAATAAATTAGAAAACCAAACCAATTGAATTTGTCTTAAAATAATATTATCTTGTTGACCCAACCCGACCCGGCCTAGCCTGGTCGGCCGTGCATGCGAACCAAACGGATAAAGATAATACCGGCCTAGCCTGGTCGGCCTTTACTCTTGGAGGTGCAACAGTGTCTTGGAAATCTTTTAAACAAACGTGCATAGCAAGATCTACCATGAAATCAGAATTCACTGCACTTGATAAAGTAAGCGAAGAGGCTGAGTGGCTTCATAATTTTTTAGAAGATATTCCAATGTGGGGGAATCCTGTGCCACCTATATGTATCTATTGTGATAGTCAATCTGCTATAGGAAGAGCACAAAGTAACTTGTATAATGGTAAGTCTCGACATATACGTCAGAGGCATAATACCATAAAGCAATTGCTCTCTAGTGGAATAATTTAAAGTTAATATTAAATTTAGGCATATATTCCATATTAATCAATCTACGTAAAGCATCATAATTAACATGTCCTAATCTACCATGCCACACATCACATGACCCAATCATATAAAAGGAAGAAGGATTCTCATTAATATTAAAAGCAACAGGTACAATAGTTAATACATTGAGATTGAAAAGCCCTTAATTCAGATACTATTTTCCCACATACATCCCACCCTTAGTCAAAACAAATTTGTCAAACTCAAACACCAATTTGAAGCCATTTTTTCTCAGCAATGATTCGGACACTAAATTCTTTTGAATTTCTAGCACATACATCACATTGTTGAGCGTGAGTTCCTTGCCCGAAGTCATCTTGAGCACCACCTTTCCAATTCCTTCAACCTTCTTAGTAGAAGAGTTGCCCATAAATAGTTGTTCCCCATTTTCCACGGAGTGATAAGTGGAGAATATCTTCCTGTTTGAGCACACATGACGGGTAGCCCCAGTATCCACCCACTATTCTCTATCGTTAGTGACTATATTCACTTCCGAAATCACAGCATAAAGGTTGATGTCATGCACATTGGTGGAGAGATTCTCCACTTCAGTCATGTGGGCTTGTGCCTTCTTCTTTTTGAAACCATCTTGTTTCTTCCGTTTGTGACAATCCTTAGCCTTGTGGCCCACCTTGTCACACACATAGCACTTGCCCTTGAACTTGGCGATGTTGGAGTCATTGTTTGACTGATTCCCAGGATGCTTCCTCTTTTTGTTGGTGAAGCTATTGCTTTTATGCCCTTGTTCCACAATATTAACTTTGGCTTCCATGCCATGCCCCCGATTTTCTTTTCAAAAGAACGGTTGTCCTCTTCAATCCTTGACCTCACAATCAGGTCTTCCAAGTTCATCTCCTTTCTCTTATGCTTTAAGTAGTTCTTGAAATCCTTCCAGGACGGTGGTAGTTTTTCAATTATTGCTGTCACTTAGAAAGACTCACTTAAAGTCATGTCTTCTGCATGAATTTCATACAAGATAACTTGGAGATTTTGAACTTGATTGATGACAGTCTTAGATTCCACCATTTTGAAGTCCAAAAATTTGCCGACCACAAATATCTTCGTTCTAGCATCTTCAGTTTTGTACTTCTTGTCTAAAGACTCCCACAGTGCCTTAGCACTTGTTATTGAACTGTACACATTATATAATGTGTTGTCCAACCCGTTAAGGATGTAATTACGGCATAAGAAATCTGCATGTTTCCATGCATCTACTGCCGCAACAGCTGTTTTGTCTTCCCATTTCTCCTCAGTGAAAACGGGTACTTCCTCTTTAAGGAATGGAGCCAAATTTAGCGTGATAAGATAGAACAACATTATCTGTTGCCATCTTTTGAAATCCACACCACTGAACTTTTCTGGTTTCTCCCCTTTAACTTGAACAGGAGTATAAGAAAATAAACCGGACCTATTTTAGTTGAACCAAAACCAAAATACCAACCGCGTGTGCAAATCGGACAGTCGCCGGCAGCGACGCGCGCATGTGGGTAAACCCACTTAGGTGCATGGGTCCAACATCTCTCTCCCCCACAAAAGTGGGGTGGCCCTTAGGCCTAACTTCAAAGGCCAAACTCAGACCTTATATACCATCAACAACACCTCATTTGTGTGGATGTGAGACTATTCATTCCTTCACCCAATTCGCTCATTCATATCAAAACTAAGTAGGTTTTAATATGGGTTATTATACCCACTTCTAACCAAAGAAACGTCTTGTTCTTCTCCACTAGGCTGACTCTTTCCTGTACCTCCCAGGATAGAAAAATTATATTATGATCTTTGAGTATACTCCAGGAGGATACTTCACTTTACAGGGGCACTCACGATGCATGTTAGCGCAGTTGTGTTCGTGCAATTGTATTTCTCGAAGATACTATGGAAGCATCGAATAATTTCTTCTACAATAAGGCTGCCTCCGTTCAACATTAACATAAATTAGTTAATTTTAAAAAACTGAATAGGACTATTAATATGGGAAATACTAATTTTACTAAACCTTATGCCATGTTACTGTGTGTCTTTACCAAAAAAGATGTTACTGAATGTGAACATTTCTTATTGGCAAATACTGTAGGTGTACATATTTATTTATGTCCACAATAAGTGCATAAAAAAAGTCTTTTATCCTTTTACCAATTCCTTGCAACTGCTCAACTCAAGAACGAGTTGTAGTATGCACTTTAATACAATACTATAGGTTATTTATTTGTTTTTAATAATGTGTACATGTTTATGTCCAAAATAGGAACTTGACGATTAAGATCCGGAAGTTATGCATGTTTCAGTTGTTGTTCCTCAGACCAATCCTTGCAACTGCTCAATTCAAGAATGCGTTGTACTAACTACCATGCACTTGAATACAGTATTATAAGTCTCTTTATTTGTTTTTGGTGAAGCAGTTTGTAGGTTGTAACTAGCAAATCATACAGGGTCCAACAGATGCTTTGCCAGGATCAAGAAGAAGGAATGGACGAGCTTCAAGAATGGTCAACTCGTTGCTTGTTAGAATGGCAAAGCCGGTAGCTTATTGTCCTTATAATTTACTAGAATTTGTTAAGAAAGCAATCAGGGCGTCCCATGTTGTACTGTTCAACCACATTGGTAGAACATCACTATCCTCACCATTATAAGCTGCTCAATACTCGGTCATAAACATCTTTCTTGTTAAATAATGTTGACTATCCAACTCACAATTAGAACTAGAAGATTTGACAAGAACAACCCGCGTTTCTGGCAATTACAGTAAAGAAGCCTGAAAATGTAAGTTAAACGTACCTAAGTTTGGTAGCAGTGATTATATATGGATCCTGCCATGTCAATTCAGTCTTGCAACAAACTAAGATTTCATATGGCAACTCTTAAAAAGTGTGTTTTTATTTACCACTTTTGGTTCCGGATAAAATACCATCTGGGTGGCTAAGTGCTCGACTTCTGTAATCAGAAACGCTTATTGCCTATTATTCCAATCTATAAAAGGCTACAGAATATTCTTTGTTTCCTGTATAAAAAAAAAGCCATAAAAGCAAAAAAAAGGAAATATTGGAAAACCTCTGTAACAGTTATTTGCAACTTGTGTTTCCCTGTGCTCTTCAAGTTCTTGTCATGTTATTTTTAAAAAATATAATCATAATCAAATAACACATTTTTCAACTATTTAGGGTTGGCTACATAGATCTTACTCTTCCATTTAGACCTGTTTTGAGCTACCTCTTTTTGTAAGAGATAGTAAAGTTAAAATATTTTTATTAACTACATCCAAATTTTTTTAGGTCCCTCTTTCCCTCTTTTAGCATTATTTACATGCATCTCTTATAGAAGCATCTATAGGTCTTCTATGCATATACACATACCAATGTAACCTACGTTCCCTCAACTTCTCCCTTAAATGTGTTGCCCCTAAAATCTCAAAAATATATTCATTTCTAATCATCTCTCTCCTAATTATCTCACTCATCTAATACCTTAGCATTCTCATTTCGGCTATATTTAACTTATATATATAGTTTCTCTTAGTGTCCAACATTCGTCTTCATAGAGTATTGCAGGCATAATTGATGTCTTATAGAACTTGTTTTTAATCATTTTTGGAACATGCATATCACACAAAACTCTTGAGGTTACTCTCCACTTTACCCACCCAGCATTTATCTTATGCACTACATCGGTATAAATACCCCCTTCTTTATGGATAATTGATCATAAGTAACGGAACATCTTAGCACTTCTTACTTATCTATTTCAACTAAGGCTCTACCTATGGTTTTATCTTCCTTAAAATTAAATTTTATGCACTTTGTCTTAAACCTACTTATTTTGAAACACTTTAATTCTAGAGCCTCCCTCAATAATTCTAGTTTTACATTCAAACTTATTTTACTTTTATTAATTAAAACTACATCATCTGCAAAAAATATACATCATGGTATACTATCTTGTAAATATTTAATAAACTCATCAATAATTAATGTGAAAAAATAAATACTTATAAAGGTGGCCATTGATAAAGACTTACCGTAATCGAAAATTCTTTTTTTTCTCCAATTGTTCGTGCACTACTTATAAGCCTCCCATACATATCATTTATTATATCTATATAACCTCTTATAACTCTTTTCTTCTTCAAAATACTCAAATTAGCTATCTTGGTACTCTGTCGTAGACTTTATCCTAATCTATAAAAATCATATAGAGGTTATTATTAATAAACAAAGATCCCAAAAAAAGTAATATGAAATTAGGATGATAATGTGCAATGTGAAACACTTCCGAATTCATGAGTCCCGATTTTATGCACCTCACCTCATATGCGTCAAAGTTCGTATGAGGCACTGCAGGCCACTAGATTTCGAAAGCAGCCCATCAACTAAATTTTACCTATATCATTGCCAGCTCTGTAATTAATCGAAAGAAAAAAATGTGAGTCCTTGTGCTAAAATACCACAGAATGTTTTTCTGTCGGCAATCATCTTTTGGAGATTTTACCGTGGTATGGTGCTATATGAGATGTCTGGATCATGAAGTTTTCGTTTAGATTGTTTCGATCATGAAGTAAAAGAACTCTAACTTGTGCAGATAGTATCCCAATTGAAGTCTAGTAATTGGTCCTTCTGGGGCCAACTAGGAAAGCGTAGGCCGAGACAAATAGGGGACAATATCTCTGAGCATTTTGTTCCCTACTGGCCACAGATTTTACTGCCATTCATCTTCCCAAATAAATCCCAACTGCCTCAGTATTAAGCAAAACTTCAAGCCCTGGTTGTTTCCAGAGTAGTAGTAACCATGATAGAAGACTAGCAGACGAAATGGTTTACCAGTTACTAACTTTACTGTACTATTGTACTCTGCACCAATATTTAAGATAGAGCCAATTTATGGCACATCAGTTTCAAACTTTTATGTAATGCTGTGACCACACTCCCCTTATGGAGCTGCAGCAGCCTCTTCAAACTCTTCACGTGAATCCTGCAATTTTTAATTTTGTAACACCAGAGCTTAGTGGGATGCGTGATAAGGATTGGAATCTATCCACCAACATCTCCCTTCCCCCGATAAAATCATCATCTATCCATGTCTCCTCCTCCAACCTTCAATGTTCTTCCAAGGTTTCTTCTTTCTTTTTATATCAGAATCAATGACCACAACAACAGCCCAAAAAGCTAGAAAAGCTAAATGCATTATAAGCATTTTGCCGGATACCACCGACACTACAATCCAAACCCCATAACTACCATCCTCTGTAATTTCACTATAATCACTTTACAAATAGGCATACGTTAATCTGCTCCCCGGCTCATGCGTGCAGGTGCACAAGCACTAAGAGCCATCGGATCAAAGCACGGTGCCAGATCAAAATCTGACGGATTGAGAACTCTTGAAAAACATGATTACCCCACTTTAACAAAAATGATACATTAAGCCATTGTAGTAAAAATACCAAAAACTCAATATAAAATCAATAAAAAAATTATACAAAATACATTAATCCCTCCATTCTAAAATATTATGTATATTTAGAAATATTCACTATTCCAAAATATTGTATGCATTTTGCCAAATTAGGTGACTTTCTCTTTCCAAAATTGGAGGAGTCTTGGAAGGATCGACTTGAACTTTGTTCGTGAATAAAGTTGGTCGGGATATAAGGGAAAAGGAGTCATCTGACTTCCTTGTGGGCTTCATGGTCTAATAAAAATAAGAATTTTCAGTATTTTAGAAGAGAGGGAATATTTATAGAAAAAAAAAGAATAACAAAGTTGGCATGAATATAGTAATTTAAGTACATTTACACCTTGATCTCCCTTTCTCTAATTACCACCACTTCATGATCTTGAAGATGATGAAGAAGTACTGTTCTGATTACTGCAAAAAGTAAAGGAATCAGGCACCATTGAAGGAATCACAAAATGAGCCATGGAGGTGGTGGATGCAGTAGCCATGTTCTCCTTACATAGAAACTCCTCACTGAACACCCTCTCCACCTCCCTCTGATAGTCATGCACAAACACATGTGTCTCCTTCTGTTTCCCTTTCTTGCTCCTCCCCAGCACCCCCGCCGTAAAGATGGCCGACATCCTTCCGGGGGACGACGGAGAGTCCCCGCGAGGCCCGTCGACGAGTATCACATCCCAGTTCACCTCGTAGAGCTGGTTCGGCATGTCGTTGATCCCCAGCCGGCAGTCAGAGAATAACAAGTTCTGCACCGGACGGCAGTCCCCCCGGATCTGCTCCCTCGCCGACCGGAGCAGCTCCGGCATATCGCTCACCCTGGTGGTGAATTGCACGTCGTAGGCCTCGATCCCCTTGTACCGCTCTTCGAAGCGTGAGATGTAGTAGGAGTTCTCGTCGATGAAAACGGTCCGGCCGTTGTGGTTCAGGGCCCTCCAAAGGAGCGTCTCGAAGCCGAGGCCGAAGACGAGGAGGTTACAGGGTGAAACACGGCGGAGCACGGTGGCCACGGCATTAAAGTCCGGCTGGGGCATCTTGTTGTTCACATTGGAGGAGGCATAATGAAGGAGGGTGTCGAAGACGTAGTCCGGGAGCTTGCCGGAGGAGGAGAAGGCGGCGGCTGTGGTGGTGGGGAACGTGGTGGCGTAGGGCTTTAATGCAAGAAAGGTGAGGAGGAAGGCCAAGGTGAAGAAGGAGATGAAGGTGAGGAGCCATAGACGGTGAACGGGAGGCGTGGCCGCTGCGGCGCCTCCCAACTTGTGGAGGCTGGGGTGGAAAAAGATGAGCTTTGTGGAGGGAGGGTTCTTCATTGCAAGGTGTGAAGGAGAGAAAGAGTGGCAGAGGAAGGAGATGGGACTTGGAGAGATTTTGAGAGGGAAGAAGAGATGTCCTTGTCTTTGTTGAGATTAATGTCTGGTTTTCTCTTGTATTTTACGTTTGGGTTTTGGGGTTGGGGAAGGGCTTAATTGAGGGATTTGTGGGAGTTTATTGGCATTAAATTAAGGTGATTGGAAGGTTATGGGCTAACAAAACTAATGTTTTAAAAAGAGAGTCTGGTGGGAGGAATATACAATAGGACTAGTATATGGCGGCTGTTGTTGAGTCCGGTGGAGCTGAAGGAACTGCCCAAAACTTAGGAATTGGAGTAAGATGGGAGTTGACAATATCAGCCCTTTGAAAAGGTTAACATAAGCCATCTCCCTGTTTAATCTTACCATGAACGTGGCTATATGAACCCCAAGCTACTCTTTAATACCTAGCTTCTTATTTACCTTGAGTGATCTTCTCGAATTTCTCATTTATACCCCATAATGTGTGCAATCTTTACTCACTTACTTCATTCTATACCTTTAGGTGTCCCTTTGTCATCCTTGCTGCAACCCCATCCCAGCCAGCTGGGCACCAAACCCTAATCCCAACCCGGCTCGTGGTCTTTCCAAGTCTAGTTTGCGACCGGAAAACCACGACTTGAAGCTGGCCGCCTAGTCAGATATGGAAAGGTTGCGGCTTTTTTTTTTGGCTTCCACGAGCACCTAAGGAAAGATCGCAACAACCATTCAAGATCTAGCCATGCGGCTAAATATGGTTCCAATCGCAAGTAAGGTCGCGTGACCTTTCCATCTTTGTGTGCAATAGTGAAGAAAGGCCGCCACCTTTCCATCTTTTCCGAAGAAAGGTCGGGACCGAACATGGAAATTCTCAGCCTTTTTTTATCTTTTATATATATATATATATATGGGAAGGGTTTACATGAGATCGTTCTCATATAAGGAGCATGAGGCCAATCTTTATAGCTATTGGATTCCGATCGGAGAATGGATATCGAATCAATGGGTAGGTGAGTGTGTCACATCAAGGGTTAGGTGAAATCATTATAGCTATTTGTAGCCGTCAGATCAAGATCCAATGGCTACGATTTAAAGTGGCCTCATATAAGCTATATGAGAGCGATCTCATTTAAACTTTTCCCTATATATATATATATATATATATAAGAAAAAGTTTAAATGAGATCGCTCTCATATTGCTTATATGAGGCCACTTTGAATCATAGCCGTTGGATTTTGATCTGACGGCTACAAATATCCATAATGATCTCACCCACTCCTTGATGTGACACACTCACCTACACACTGATTTGATATCCACCCTCCGATCAGAATCTAACGGCAATAAAGATTGGCCTCATGCTCCTTATATGAGAACGATCTCATATAAACTCATCTCATATATATATAGCCAAATATGTAAACACCATAGCTGCTCGAAAAACCGCACGCACCCATGGGCTTTCCATATCTAGTTGCAGCAATCGACGACCTTTCCATATCGGGTTGCAGACACTAGAATTCTATGGCAAGGGCATTAGTGAGACCGAAAGGCACCATGAAAAACTCATAATGATCATCATGTGTGTGGAACACCGTCTTAGAAATATCATCGAAATGTATGCAAGTCTGATGGTAACTAGAACAGATGTCCAACTTTGAAAAGAACTCAGCACCGGCCAACTCATCAAGTAGCACCTTTATAACAGAGATAGAGTATTTATCCTTGGGTGTGATAAAATTAAGTGCCCTTTAATCCACACAAAAGCCCAAGAACCATCCACAGCTCTCCCCACTTGATGATGCCAGCCTCCATAGCTCCTTACTATGTCCCTCTAAGGCTTTAACGAGCTAGTTCCACTTCCATGTTTGTAGCATTCATCTCATGCATTGTATTACTGTCCATTTGCATTGGATGTACCAATAAATTCACTAGAATCTTAGTACAATAAGAGCTTCTCCTTCATTTTTTCCAATTGAAATCCCAACCAAGAATAAAACAATGAAAAAAATGGGAACCATGAATTATTCACTATGAAATCATGGATGGCTTTTTTATTCTTTCTTAAGAAATAGGAAAAGAAAATGGATATCCAACTAACCGTATCAATTATTTTCAATAATGAATCTTTTTCAATTAGTACCTGATTGAAAGGTTTACCTTTACAAAAGGAAAATCTCTTTGTAATTAATTGTCTTCGCCATGATCAACCAGTGCCTTCCACACTTTCAAGACCTTTTAGACTGAAAAGTGAAAAATTTTCACATATTGGCTAGTGAAAAACTGAAAATGTTCAGGCTGAAAGAGGTGAAAACTGTTTGGATACTGACTGAGCTGGCAAGAGCTGCTGACGAAGAAAGGTAAAAATTTCACCTATCAGGGATAGGTGCGTTTGGAAACTGAAATGTGGAATTTTCACTCCTGACGGTAAAAATTGAAAAAAATCAGTAAATCACCCCCGAAAGAGGTAAAAATGTTAATTCTCATTCGAATGAGAGTCAGGCTGAAAATTTTTTCCTCGTCACCTCATCACCTCCCAGTGCCATCTCATCGTCACCACCGCCACCGCCGTCGCCCAAAATAGAAAATTTTTACCTACTCCGTTAAACGTAAATCACACTTGATTTTTTTTAGGTTCCCAAACATAAGTCACCAATAAGGAGTCAGGCTAATTTTTTAAGGCTGAAAATATGATTAATTTCATGTTCCAAAATGGGATTTCTACAATAAAAAAATTACCTATAAATCACCCTAAAAATTTTTACGCTGACATTTTTTTTCACATTTCCCTATCAATATCCAAAAGCATAATCCAACACCTTTTCACCTTTCAACATCCAAACACTTTTCACTATTTGAAGATCTTTCAGGCTAAAATCTTTTACTAACACTTTTGTCACCTTTTACCGTTCAAATACATTAGATCCTTACTAAGCCTGAAAGACGCATTTTTCATATTGCCGATGAGTGGTTGTTCAACATCTGCCAACGAGTTAACGCCTCCTTCATGCCAAAAGTCAGCGAGGATTCATCTCTCGAAGAGAAGTTTCAGAAGGCACTGGATCTTAGCTGCTGGTCTCTGTGAATAGTGCAAGTTTTTTGTTTTCAAGTGTTGCATGGTTCCATATCAGGCCTCCTAAGCCCCTTCCAGAATTTGTCAACCCAATTTCTGGTTCTTTTTCGTATAGATTTGGGAATGTATATATGATATCCTCTGGAAGAAGGAAAATTCCATTTTTCACCTTTTTTTTCTGTACTGTGTAGGGATGAAACCATGAATGTATAAGCCTTTGGAAATGAAAGTTTAGCAATGATGAAAGAAATGCACTTTACATTTTTTATTTTTTGCTAACCAAATGCACTTTTACTTGGATCTGATATTTGGTTCATATGAAGATCTCATACATAGATTTCCAAAACCCGAAAGTAGGACCGCAGTTTTGGTTTTGGTTGGTAGGCTGTCTATATTTTTCCATATTACCTGGCCATTGAGCCAAGATTGCCATATTACCTGATTTTTTCGGGCTCATCTCCTTTAACCTGATTTCGGCACCTAATCTGCCCATTTTACCTTCCTCAACCCTAACCCTAAAACCCGGTTTCCATATTACCTATAATCGTTTTAAGTTTTACGCTTCACCGAATCATATCTCCTTCATTTTTACTTCGTTTTTGCCCATTTTTTATACTTTTTCTTATCATCATGATATCTAATGACCTTGATATCATATCGAAAAAACATCACAAAATCCACAATAAATAGCATGCAGTGTCTCAACATCTTTATGATATCATTGTGATAAGAAAGAGTACTAAAAATAAGAAAGAATAAAAAAAATTAGACAAAAATGGATGAGAAATGAGAAATATATGCATCTTTAAAGTTAGTCCCACTAAAATAGTATCGTGTAATCGAAACATGATTATCCTGTAATGACGTAATTACATGATAGCACACCCATTTTAGTGGGGCAATCTTCACTTAATCATATCTCCTTCATTTCTAGTCCACTTTTGCCATTTTTTTTGCTCCTCCTGATTTTTTATGTTTTTCCTTATCACCATGATATCTTAATGACTTTGATACCATATCAGAAAAAATACCAAAAAAACACAATAAATAGTATATTGTGTCTCAACATCTTTATGATATCATCATGATAAGAAATAACACTAAAAATAAGGAAGAATAAAAAAATGGGAAAAAACAGATTAGAAATGAGAAAGATATTCATCTTTGAAATTTGTCACACTAAATTTATATTAAGGGGCTATTGTGTAATTACACGATAATAACTATTTTAGTGGGACAATCTTCATCTAATCATATTTTCTTCATTTTTAGTCCATTTTCGCCCATTTTTTTATTCTTCCTCATTTTTAACATTCTTTCTGATCATCATAATATCCTAATGATTTTGATATCATATAAAAAAATACTATAAAATCTATGATAAATAACATGCAGTGGTTCAATATCTTTATGATATTATCATTATAATAAAAGGCACTAAAAATAAGGAAGAACAAAAAAATAGACAAAAATTGACTAGAAATGAAGGAGATGTGATTCTTGAAGTTTGTTCACTATTTAGTGCATAATAAATAGCTTTTAATAAGACAAACTTCAAAGATGCATATCTCTCTCATTTCTGATCCGTTTTTGTCAAATTTTTTTCATTCTTCTTTATTTTTAGTACTCTTTCTTATAATAATGATATCATAAAAATGTTGAGACACAATATGCTATTTATTGGAGATTTTATAATTTTTTATATAGTATCAAGGTCGTTAGGATATCATGATGATCAGAAAGAGCATAAAAAATAAAGAAGAACAAAAAATGGGCAAAAACATACTAGAAATGAAGGAGATATGATTCAGTGAAGATTATCCCACTAAAACGGAAGATTACACGATAGCAGTGTGCTATCATGTAATTAATGACACGATAGCCCCGGCTATCGTGTAATTGAAGACACAATAACATTGCTTATGGTATAATCGATTACACAATAGCTATTTTAGTGGGATGAACTTCAAAGATGCACTCTCTCATTTCTGATCCATTTTTACCTTCTTTTTTCATTTTTTCTTATTTTTAGTATTTTTTTATCATGATGATAGCAATAAAATGTTGAGACATCGCATGCTATTTATCGTAGATTTTATGGTATTTTTTTATATAGTATCAAAGTCATTAGGATATTATGATGATTAGAAAGAGTATCAAAAATAATAAAGAACAAAAAAATGGGCGAAAACGGACTAAAAATGAAGGAGATATGATTTGGTAAAGTGTAAAACTTAAAACAAACGTTACATAAGGGTTTTAGGGTTAGGGTTGAGAGGGTAAAATTGGCATATTAGGTGCCAAAACCAAGTTATATGAGATGAGCCCAAAAAAATAGGTAATATGGCAATCAAGACTCACTGGCCAGGTAATATGAAAAAACCTCGTCTATTCAGTAAGAATTGTTTATTCACAATAGATGAGGATGTTCATTTTTTTATACACGAGGATGTTCATATAAAAATACTACGTAGTGAGACATTTTCCATTTCATCTTACGTTATTATTGTACTCCCTCTATCCTAAAATATGTGTCCCCATTAGAAAACCAAATTGAACTGATTTTAGTTCATTTGGTTTTTGTAACGAGGACACATATTTTTGGATGGAGGAAATATATAATTTATCAATTTGAATGAAGTATTTATCATCTTCTCTTCTGCTATTGACAAAATTTACTCCGATTTATACTAAATTGTGTTATTTAAATCGGGGCGTTGCATACCCGTCTTGATATTTTCCTATACATATTGAGCATTTCAATTACTTCCCTTAATGTTGATTTGTGGCAACTGCTCTATAGTGATGATAACTGATGGTCAATCTCCTTCCTGGAGCTCTGCACGAAAGCATCTTAAAGCACTTACTAATTTGAGAGGTTTACACAACCCTCCAAGATGTTGTTTTTTGTCAAAACCAATAAAAGAATAAGCACAAACTTAATTAATCTTAACCTATACACCATTTCCCGTTAGTCCCTTTTAGTTCTGCACATCATTTTCGCGGGTTATGGAGGCATTTTTGGATTGGTAATCAACATTTGTTCGACCCTTAGAGTTTCCTTCTTGGGTGAGTATAAAGAGAGGCAGCTCACCATCTAGCTCGCCTAATTGAAGTGTTGTATTGCAGATTCATGTAGAAACTGCCACCACTTTTGACCTGTCGTATATGGAATGTATGTTATGAAAAATCACCTGCTTGTGCCTACGCCTCGATGAAACCTGTGCGCGCATTGTGGCGTAGGCACAACAAGCAGTCATGTGCAAGCCACATAGCAGATCCTTTTCATAATTATTACAACCGTTTATTTGTTGAGACAATTTCAATAAGTGGGGATAATCGTAGTACCAGAGGTGGTATTTTCTAAAATAAAAAAGCGAAATTGTAACTAATCACACTATTATGATTCAATCTGATCCCTTAACCGTTAATATCTTTTATCACTGTGCACAGTCTCGGTTAAAATCCTGACCACAACAACTATTAATTTATTTCCAAGCAAGCCAAGAATGGAAACTGCACCAATGTTATCGGGCAGTCAACTTGCATAAAAATTTCTTCCGTGACTTATTTGATAGAAGAACATAACATGTTCCCCAGTTCCTTGAAATGAAATAAATAACACTAGATATTAATTACACAACACATCATAAGATACAAAAAACAAACTGCAGTAAAGAAACTCTTCCCCTTCGCTCCCATATAAAACACGGCCTCAAATTAAAACAATGGATCTCATTTTCTTATCTGTAATATGTTCAAAAAATGGAAAAGTGCTGGCAAAAATCAACGGATGGTGCTAGTACCTCCATTTGCACAAAAATCAGCCTGTTTCTCCCATTTGCGCTTTTGCTAGAATTTACTGATTCTAAGTTGGCGATGAAGATGAACCTAGCCACCAGTGGCACTACACACATCACACATGCTTCATTTTACTGGGCAGTGAGCACTGCTGAATTCAACGTGGCTCAAAACACAGCATCCTAGTTCATGATATCTCCCACCAAAACAGCAAAAGCACCCATTCCATCCTACCATCTATTGTATGTCATATTGCATCAAACTATGCCTGTATCTACACACAAAAAATAAAGACAATTAAGTGCATGATATATTGGTGAGATACCAATCTTTTGTTCTAAAATGTTCTTTGAGTTTACTTGTATTAACATCTTGGCTCCATGCTAGAAATTGCCATGTGGAGCTCTTCGCAGGAATATGTGGCAATGGTGAACTGGTAAACTTATATCATGCCCAATAGAGCCTGTGGTCGAGGCCTTGGTCTTGCCTTCATAATGGTTTCATCACTGTGCCTGATCAACTCCGACAATCTCCATGGCTTTTGCCACTTCCATTTGAACTGTAAAATCCACTGATGATGGCTTCTTTTCCACCTCCAGAGCTTTCCTGCTTGCCCCGCCACAGCTAGCTTCTTCCCAGTTGATAGTTGACCTACTGGTATTGTCTGAGCATGCATAAACTTGAATAAACTTTTCAAGTATCAACTGGGTAAATAACAACGAGATGCACAAACACATACTGATCTACACGAAGTAGAGTTTACATTTCAACGAAAAGATAGTACATACCCTTCGTTGATGGTTAGCAAAATCAGCTTTCTCTCTGACTGGGCTGCTAGCAATACCTGCTGTGTACTTTAGCTGTTTCTGTGCAGGTACTGGCATTGGAGAAAGAGATTCACTACTATCATCGGCACCATGTTTCATTGACATATTTGGATTTCCCTACCAAGTAATTCGGTATTAAATATGTTAACAACCATAAGAATTGTATGTTAACAACCATCTCTGACAGGCAAGAACGCTTTGATTTTCCAGTAATATATCATATGCTGGGAATTCAGTAAAGTAATTCAGTAGTAAATACCATGGTTTTCAAAACCAGACCCGACCGGCCGGTCCGACCGCGGAGAACCGGAACCGGCCGGAAAACCGGTCCGGTCCATCCGGTTTACTTTTCCAAACCGGCAACCGGCCGGTTTTTTAGTTTTTTTTTTTTTTTTTTGAAAAAATTTTTCAAAGAGGGGCTGCGCGGCGGGGGGGGGGGGGGGGGGGGATTCGAACCCAAGACACCCTGCCAAGGGCCCCTGCGCCTTAACCACTTGGACTACAACAGTTTTGTGATAATGTTATACAAAATTTATATTTATTATATACTTAACCCTATTTACACCTAAACCGGGTCATTCCGGTTTGACCACGGTTTGACCGCGGTCCAACCGGACCGGCCATCAATCCGGTTCCATGGCCGGTCCGGTTTTGAAAACCTTGGTAAATACTTTAACAGCCATGAAAATTATATGTTAACATTCAACTCTGACAGGCAAGAATGCTTTGACTTTTCAGTAATATATCATATGCGGAGATTTCAGTAACTAAAACTTTATTCTTTTACAAAAGATCCACATTATTATATCGTGTGATAAATTCATGCATGTTAGTGCTCTACTCAAGTACTCCCTCTGTCCCCTACTAATAGTCTTATTGCCTTTTTGAAAACGAACTAAAAACAGTTCATTTTGAAAAACCAAATATCACTATTAATGTGGGTACCACCAATTATTCAGCATGAAAAAGAAAACACATAGTAAAGTCCCAAACTTAGATGTTGGATTGTTACTGTCATCATAACCAGAGTAATAAATCCAGTAGTTCTTAACACCAAAGTAATTTCAGAATATCTTTAAAAGGAAATTCAACATTTCACTCACTGAAGGTGATGTGGCCAAAGCAATTGCAAGAGCTTGCTCCCTTAGTTTCTGTTGCTTTTCAGCTTCTCTTCTCCGACCTTCACTATGTCGCAATAGACCAACAACCTCATTCAGTTGGTCTTTTAGCTCTTTGATCTCAATTTCCTTGTCCCACAGCTGGCACCTGTGGACAAGACACATTTGACTCAAATACTACAATAAGCGAAAAAAAGAAAAGAATATTTAGGAAACGAGACACAATTGACTCAAGTACTATCAGTGGGCTCTAATGGCATTAGAGATTTTTATTCAGAACTAAGTAAACACACACCTTGTATCTGCTGCAATATTAAAAATATACTGCAGCAAATTTTTTGCATCTGCCATGGACCGCAATTGATTCCACCTGTTGCGCCCAGAAAATGCCTGTTCCCTTTCCTCTGCCTCAGAAAGTTGTGATGCCATGGTAACCAACGAATTAGAAGACATGCTAAGCATGTTTTCAAGTGATGCAACTCTTATCATTCGTGCAGTTGGAGACATTGAGGATACTCTGGACAGAGTAAAAAATCCACATTAATTTAACATAATTATGGCATATATGATATATCCTATATCACAAAATTCTATTGATTTGATTTTTTTAGATACCTCATAGAACCATTCTTCCCTCTTGGTGAAGTTAGACCCTTCGATACAAACTCGTCCTCTTGCTTCAACACAGATAGCTCTTCTGCTAGTGCAGCGCGGCTAAATGCAAAGAACAATTAATAAAAGTTCAATAAGGAAATTTGTGTAGCAAAAGGACACACATAGCAATTAAAGATTCAGGATGCATACACTTGGCTTTGCTTCTCATATTCAAATCGAACTTCATGTACATTTACCATGACTTCCAGTTCATGATCAAGCCATTTTTGCAAAGATTTTTCATTTATCTGAGAAGTGTGGCTTTAAGTCAGAACTTATTTTTTACAATGTCCAAATAGATAATTGAAATCAACTAAAGAAATATGCAGATTATCTACCTGGCCACTTGGAGAATGCCCATTGGTGAGCACTAAAAAAGACAAAATATTTTTAGAAGCCAGAAAACTTCTTATATGAAAATGGTGATAATTAATATGAGAAAATGAATTTTAGAAGGTTACCTGTGGCATCACGAGCAGACGTCTTTCGAGCTTCAAGCAACTCTTTCAACCTTTTAGTGGCCATGGCAGCCTCTTCAGTCTTCCTTTGAAGAACCTTCATAAAATATAGATAATCATCAATTATCTAGTATTATTTTGCTTTAGCACTTGAATATGGCCCTCTGAATAATGTAGGGAAAGTCCATACAACCGATACCCTTACTCATCTTGTAGGTTCATTTTTTATTGTGTATTTTCTGTCAGAATACAGTTTAGAACAACTTAAAATGTTAGCTATTCGGTCGGTTGAGCTGCCCCTTGTAGTCGGGTCCTAAGGACTCAGACACCCCTCGTCATTAAAAAAAAGGCCTCCATAAAAAAACCGACTATTATAACAAAAAATAATTGCAGACCAATTTACCATTTTCTGACGCTGATTTAGAGCTTGTAATTTGTGCCGCTCATACTCGTTTCTCCTTCCTTCCTTTCTTAGCTGCCACACAAACACATAATCAAGCAAAATTCGACTATCTACATTCTGAATATGTGATTTTTTGTGTGTGTGAAATCTTTATACAATCCTGCAGTCAGCTTCAGTGTTTACTTTGAGAAGTAAAGTTCAGAAATGCACACAAGATGGTCAACTCTCATGAAACAAACCAAAAATCTTATGTCAACTAAGCATTATAAATTGAAACAAATAATCACACAATCATAGATTCACAAGAACTGTTAGAGCCACCTGCAACAATTCTTTTTCACGAGAAGCTTTCCACTGGCGAAATTGTTCTGCTTCTTGTTTTATCTTGTGTTGCAATTGAACCTGCAGGTTTTAGCAAATTATTAGATGATGATAGATAGAGAAGTGCTTTATATACCCAAGTCTCAACTAATAAACTTCCTGTAAGTAATGAAAAATGAAAGACGGCAGATAAAGTGCAAACTACTCTCGTGTACAACCTTCTGTTGTTTGATGAATTGGATCTCATCTTGAAGTCTCTTAGCCGCATCATCACTCTTTTGCTTTTGTCTTAGAAGCTGAACTTGGTTTTCCTGTTTCTTTCTGAGTTCCAATATCTGAACAAGGAAAACTCTTCTCTTGATATGTACTGCTTATAAAATTCAAATTTTAAGATAAATTAATTAAGTATAGAAACTCTAATGATTACCTGGGCTTCAAGGGTCTTCAACTTTTGTAGGTGAAGATCTTGGAGTTTTTGTGTTTGTCCGTCAGATGTAGCAGCAAGGTTTTCAACTTCTGTCAATAAGCGGTCCCGCTCTTGCTGAAAATTGTTTCCAATGACCACAAAAATATGATCAGACCAAAGAAAATAAGATTACACACGGACATTTTTTGGGGGGGTAAATGATTACACATGGACATAAATCACGTTTTAAGAAATAAATGTTCTAACTAACCTGAACAATTCTTTTCTCATCCTCAAGCTCCAAGAGTTTCTTCCCAAAATGCTGCTTCAATGCTACAGAATCAAATCCCCCAAACATTTTCATCTCAGACTGCATATGTATGCCCAGGTGGATCAGTTACCAAACTCCGTAATCTCTTATATCATCATTCATCATAATCAAGAAACGCCATTTTCCTAATCCCAAACTCCCTATCTATATGGCTCAAAATGGGAAAGTGTGAAATATACCTCTTTCTCCTCCAGACGCTTATTTAACTCATTCAACTCTTTGTCCATGTTGTTCTGCAAAATTGTGTGTTCCCACTCTCGTGCAACTTCTTCATCAATTTCCTTGGAATTATCACCTGCTGAAACCAGGATGTATAAGCAAGAAAATGAAGTAGATAAACTCAAAAAAAGTGAAAAAAATAGATCAAAAGTACTAAGCAAACAATATCATCTATTGTTCAAGACTGTAGTACCCGCTGCTTCAGTCATTTGATAATCCAATGGCTCCCCATCGTAGGAGCTACTCTTCAAAGCTTCTTCTTCCCTTATGAAGCAAGGACCTTGCTGAATGTCAGATGAATACAAGGAATAAAAAAGTTGAGATGAAAGCATGTAATATCAAGCTTGATAATAGGAAAAGGCCAAATGGAGTAACGTGATGAATGTACTTGACTGTCTGTTCTGCACGGGTCAACGGAAGCACATCTCCGGCGCAATTCTCGAAGTTCTTTACAAAGTTCGTCATTGGTAGCCTCAAGCCAAGAAATTCTTTCTTTCAGAACCTGGAGATGGGCATGGCTAATAAAGTTAGTTCAATTATAAGGGTGAAAAATATAACAGCCTATTAGTAAATTAGACAGGTTGATTTATAATTCCCGTTTAAATTAGTTGATCCCTAGTCAGAAATTCTGATACATCTGCTTTTGGTGAATCAAAAAAGGTAAGAACAAGATCAGAAGCACACAGTTTTGTCTATAGCTCACATAAATGCATACTGCATAATTCTGGATGCAAGAACTCTATTTAAATAATAACAAGACAAAGACACTTTGTCAACTCACTATATAGCTGATTCCTAATGTAAAAAGGTGTGAAGCTTAGCATCTTCAGTCAATAATTCCATACATACGTTCTTAAGTTTAACCCATCAAACTACCGACAGAGTTAGGAATGTCATGACAGAATCACCTGGACTTCAGGTGAAGCTCCTCCACGGGCACAAAGTAGCTCAGCTTGTAGGCATTCAAGTTTCTCACGCATTTTCTGCATCTCATTACATATTGGATCCCTGTTAACCTAAAAAACCATAAAGTCACAAGCAGAGAGTAAACCATTTGCGTGAGACTATGCAAGAACAATGTAGTTCTCTTACATAAAATTGCCACTGATTGGTTGAATTGACTTACAATAGGCTTATTCTGGATATTGCGAGCACGATTAGCATATTTGAGAGTATTTAGAGTTTCCTCTGCATTTATGTCCGCAGGACTTATACAAGCTGGAAGAAGAAACAAATTTGACACAAATGCTTTGTAGAAAACATACACAGCAACAAAAGAGATATGACCTACCTATCATAACGGTTCTGCTGTTTCCACCAAGTGAATCCTGTAATTTATAATTTTCCAGCACAATATATCAGATGTAAAGAACGGAACTATTTACAGTATCCATACCTGAAATAGCAATTTTTCATGAAACCAAAGTAAAAAGGCAAACTATCAGATGTCCAAATGTCATAGGCTATCAAGGACATGATGGCAATGCCATGGTGTATAATGTAGGATTCCATAGTTACCATGTACACATAGTGTTCATAGCTGAACTAAACAAAGTATGGTTGAGTCACACTCATTTGCAATCCAAAACAAAAAGAGACCAGCTTGGAATAAAACATGAAAAGATTTTATGTAGCCAAAGCGAAAACATTAGCTATGAGTAACTTTTAACTAATTTAGAAGAAAATTTTGCAATACTTTCCAAAAAACACACATAACATAGCTATAATACCTGCAGGAGACGAGTAAGTTTGCTATCTCGATAAGGGACATGCAAACCTTCTTTGCGCTTCTTCTCGTCACCTAAAGCACTTATAACATTACCCAAGGCCAGAAGCCCCTTGTTAATATGAACCCCTGTTAAAATTAAGAAGATGGTGTCATGAATTTTCACGTTTGAGTAAAACATCAGATTTTAGTTATAAAAACTTAAATTTAAGGAAATAAAACCTTCTTTAAAACGAAGACCATCAGACCCAGTTCTTTTGGCTCTCTCTGAACCAGCGAGATCCACTAAATGAAGCTTTGCACATAGATACTCGTCAGTCATCTCCTCAGTTAAGTTTCCATCATTATCAATTGTCGTGGTTGGTTTGCGCATTTGCTGTAACGTAATAGTGAAGATGGCATGGGAGCGGCTGTAGCAGACAAGAAAGCGAATACATATAAACATCGATACAAGAAACCACAATATAAACCGAGTAGTATATCAGGAAGCAAAAACATTCATAACAAATCAGATTTGTGTATTTGGCTAAAAAAATCATCTGCCCAACTGCAACCTAAGCTTTACTATAAAAACATGAGCCCCGTAAGACCAGTTATGTCACAATTTGTTGTAGCAATCATAATAGTACAGTAATATACACACCAAGTCCCTTACTGTCCTGATGGAGTAAAATTCACCAAATTATGCATCTGGACACAGCATTACTTTCCAAGCTGGCTGTTAAGACACTAATGAACCTGGGACTAATAAAGTCCCTTGACAACCCACAAGGTGAAATACTTATTTATCTTCTTAGCAATGGTGCAAGAGGCTCGCAAAGATGTGGTAAATATCAACTACTGCTTATAAAATACATGAATGATGTTTGGTTACCTAGACTGATTGTTCATATTTGTACTACCAGTTGCACGGCTTAGGGATCCTTGCTCCAAACATGCAGCCATTTCCTTTTGCGTGTTCACATCGACTTCAGTAGATCCAGCAAGTGTTATGACTCCATTTGACGTTTCGCGGATCTGTATGGGCGGCTTCCCTGGCACTGCTACTTTTCCAGCATGACCATTCACAACTTCCGGCTTGCTTATGGAGGCAGGATCCAATAAGTCTCTCACTTCTTCTTTGAGTATCTTTACATGCAAAAATCACAATTTAAAAACAGTTGTTTGCTATATTATATTACAGAAAGGCTATCTATATACAGTTTTAAACAATGGCGGATTTGAGGGAGCCCCAGAGACATCTTTTGGTGATTACAGGAGAAAACAGGAGTTGAAAGAGCCTATCTAGACAAGGCAGAAGATTTATACAAGGAAATGACAAGTATAAGGACTGTTGATGAGCAAATGAACCAGTTCCCACATCCAGTTGGTTTACATAAAAATGGACCTTGAAACCTTAACTCTTTACACTAGCCATGAATGTAATGACTGGAGGAATGCTGAGAAGTTAGTATGTAGCTTGATGTTTGATAATGATTTGGAACTTGCAGCCAGGACCACACTATGCTATGGGGTGTCTGGCAGCATTTTTTTTCACCACATTTGCCTTCTACTTGGAAGTGGGATGCCAGTGGTCCAATTTGCATCTAATGAGCTGCAGCTGCTTTTAAAAGAGGCCCAAGGTATCGAGATTCAAGTCTAGGGGGCACCATATTTCCCCGTTATATGTGTGGCCCCAGTAGCTGTCCACAAGAAATGCTTGGTAATGTTTGGACATGCAGGGAGTTTAGTGAGGTTAATTTTCGGAGAATCCTTTTCATAACAGTTTAAGCTTTTAGAGAAGTTGCAACTAACAATATCAAATTTTGTTATATTGCTACACGCCACATCAGGTTCAATGAATTCAAATGAAGATCATTGTCAACTTTAGAACCCCCATTTCGTTAAATGATACAATTACATAGATATTTACTCGGTGTTCTGATAATAATCATCTAATTTATGATGAAAGGACTGCATATGCCAAGGTGTTTAATAAACTAATCCGAATTATTAATCCTATTAAATGAAAGCTTGATTTCTTGTCAGGGCAAATTTGCAAACCACTCAGTTGAATATCACAGAAATGAGTCAGGACATGAACATGCAGAAACATATTTAAAGTCTTAAAAAAGCACTAAAGCAAAGTATGGAACAATATCAATTATCAAAAAGATTATGGTATAATACCATTCTAAAGCAATTGGTGCCCTCTTGCATCTCAAAATAGAGGAAGCGAACCAAAGTATGCATATATTAGCAACAATTCATGACATGATATTTTAAAGGTCAACTGAGGAATTGATGATGTTAGTGGGAAATTTCACGTTTATTCTACATGGAAAAACTCTTTCTTTTCTATTGAAATGCCCCAGTGGAAGATTCTAAAATTAGAATGTGATTATGACCGACGAAGGGCTGAATTTCAAAATATTTCAGCTGAAGTCTAGGAAGTAATAATAGGCCTAAAGCATTTCCACACTAGCATAACCACATGACGTGCAGATAGTAATGATACATACCTCAATAAAAGAAACATGCAATTGGAATTCCGCTTGGTGCATTAAAACTTCAATTTTACTGAACAATGCAGTCATAACTTGGGGAATAAGTCCTGCTTGATAGCCATCTCTAAGACTAGTTCCCATGGTGTATGTCTTCCCAGAACCCGTCTGCAACACATGATGCACAATCAAAAGAAAAGCACACATTTTAGCATAAAAGATGGATGTAAAAGATGGAAAGGATCATGATAAACTGCAAATATGTATATAAATTTGTCAACAATCAGGTGGTACAATTCGAGGTAAAGGGGGTGTCCAACACGCATGACAACAGAAAAATCCTATAACTGATCTGCTTGAGGGTCACAACTACTTTATTCGCACTAGCGGGAACCAAGCATTAAGTTACCCAAAATGCTTACATCATTTGGCTCACATTTGACAAGCTTGAAATCTTTTCAATCGTATATCACATATGACTACACGAGAGGGGCTCAGAACTTCATGCAGCCTTCTGCTATGGCTCCAAAGTAACAAAAACTGATAAAATTACAGAAATCACCTGACCGTATGCAAGCACAGTAGCATTGTATCCTTGAAACAAGCCATCCACTAGAGGAGCAACACATTCTTCAAACATAGCTGATGACGGAGTACCGGTACTCCCATAGACATGATCAAAAGTGAATGAATGTGTGCCAATTTGTACCTGAAACATATCGAAGACATAACATAACTTTTACTAAAATAGAAATGTGAGCTAATGCATTGAAAATAAACAAAGATAGCTAAATGTATATTCTTATTCCCATAAATCCATGACTTGCACTTTACTTTCCTCTCCCCATTCTTTTGATGAACCAACAAAACAGAACAATAAACAAAAAATGAAAGAGCTATGACAAATGGTAATTCCAACTTTCCAAATTCCACCAACTATAATTCAAATTCCACCAACTATAATTCAACAAAAATCAAGACAAAACGAAAAGTCCCACCTACCACAATCCCAACATAGATCTCAAACATCAAAATCTCACAAGCCCACAAACAATTAACAGCCATTCCCCCTACAAACAAGTAAAAAAACCAAAAGAAAATCAATTAACGCCCCCACAAACCTGAGGCTTCTTTCCGGGAATGACAGAGACGCAGTCCTTACATCCCTGGAGCTTCTCATCGCCAATCAATGGCCGGATGTGAACAGCCACCTTGACACAGCAGTCCTCCGAAGAAACTTCCATGGCTGAGTTGATTGCCACAGTATCTACCGCTCAACAAAACATAATAAAAAAGAGCGAGACAAACTTCCCAAAAGAGAAATCAAAAGACTCAACTGAGAGACTACAAACCCAACAGTCTCACTTCCAACTCCACCAGTAGAAGATGAAAAACAGCCAGTAACTGTAAAAAAAACGAGAAACCCAGAAAGAGACACAGCAAAGCTGCAATCTTTACATGACAGACATGAGAAAGAGAGCCAAATATGCAATCTTTACATGACAGACAAGAGAAAGAGAGGCAGGAAGATCAAGTAGAGGGAAGAAGAAGGTATCAATGTAAACTGTAATGTGGTTAGTTGGGGGAGAAGAAGACAACAACCACTATCATTTTCCTTGTGCTATACTCTCTGTGTCTCTCTCTTGAACCACAAGGCCAGCCAACAGAAGCACCAGCACCACCAACTTGCTGGAGAGCAAGAAGCAGAGGAAAGAGAGGTGCTGGTGAAGTGGTGATGGCTGTGTGTCAGGCCTTGGCGGCCACAGTGTCTTTCTCTTGTTTGGCATTGTACTCGAGTATCTATCTTTGCATAATTGAGCTTTGCTCATGGAATGCCCCTCTGGTTGCTCTATATTGCGGTTTCAGCTTGGTTTGCAATCTTTGAGAGTTTGCAGACCGGGTTTCTTCGATGCTAAGAACCACACAGTCCAAAAAAAGAAAAAAGCTCCTCTGTTCTGTTTTATAACTCCAGATGAGAAATTGTTGATTTTTATTGGATGGCTAATGGGGGAAGAAGATGTTCAAGATCCAGTTAAATTAACCATAAGGAGGATCTAAACGGGATTATCCTCTTTTCCAAATAGAGCATTTAAATAGGATGGAAGGAGTAATTAAGTATGTATAAGAAAAAGTTAATTTGAAAAAACATGAGTTTATCGTTAGTGGCTGACTTTACTCTCTCATAACCAAAAACATGAAAAGAGAGGAGAAACATATAGTTTTATTGTGAGTTCCAAGAAATTTAACTCATTTTCGAATGTAGACTGTTAGATAACTAAGTTTCCCAAAAGCTCTTGGCTATTATATTAGGTATTAATAATGCCTCCAAAGAGACTAGAACCCAAAAAAGCTTTCATACTATGTAAGATTAGGGGCCGTTTGGTTCGTGATTAATCCCAAAAATCCACTGTGGATAATCCACTTTCAGGTGGATTTTTGGGATTATCCAGTATCCAGAGGTGTTTTAGCTGGATAGTGGATAATTTTAAAAAATCCACCTGAAAGTGGATTATCCATAGTAAATATTTTATTTTTTTCACGCCCTAAACGGCCCCTAAGTTTCCCATAAGCTCCAACTATTAAAAAACGGAATTCATTCATTGTATATATATTCTAACACAGAGAGGCTTCATTGGTTACGTGGAAAGAGTACGCGAAGATAGTGCCAAAGGCAGAGAAATTATACAATGCACTGCATGTGCGAGATGGGATTTGCACCCAAGTGACATGAGTTGTCGATCTTGCAAAATTGACCTCATAGTGGAGACTACTGGAGTGCATTCCCTCTGTGTCAAGTGGGTGCATATCTATCATGGCACACCCGGTGTGCATTGAATACTCACTGCTGCGGGCATGGAATGTCGTATCGGATATCGGTAAAATATCGGTTGGCCAAAGAGACGAAATATCGGAGATATTGTGTAAAAAAATATCAATCGTTAAAAACTAGTTTTTACAGTATATTTTCACAATCTAACTTCTAAAATGAGTTATACTAATTTAAACAAAGAATACATTTCAAAATATGCATAAAAATGCATATTAAGATAGAAAACAAACATAAAAGTTTTTTTTCAAAAAAAAAAATTATTTTTTAATTCAAAAAAGACCGATATATCGGTCCGAAACCTATCGCCGATATATCGGTGATATTTGGAAAAAAATTTAAAACCGAAACTATATGGTATCGATGTATCGGTTTGTGTCCGATACCGATATATCGACGAGACGATTTTCCATGGCTGCGGGTGAGCTTGTGTCGTAGTTATCAAATTGGAAATGTTATGTCATACAAGCACTTTTAACATTCACGATTTATAAGTTCTAATAAAAACACTCCCAATTTATTGCATGGACTTTTTTGCATCGTTGTGGTTTATTTGTAAAACATTAGGGCAAGTTAGTTTTGATTAATTATTATATGATTTACTTATTCCCAAAAAAGTGGCCTATGTAATGTTTAATAATCTCCTCATATATTTTAGGAGAGTTTATATGAGCACAGGAGAGGCGTTGGTGTGGGCTGGGACGATCTGAGATCTGATAATGAGTAAGGCGGGCGGTAATTCAAACCTGCCTACATGCTGCATTAAAACCCAATGCCCGATTGAAGTTTAACAGCCAGTCTCTCGAGGCACAATATGACATTATGAATTGAAGATCCTGCCTACTTATAGTTTGTGCATTTGGGCTTGGATACTGAAAATAAAAAAAAATTTCAGAGTGAAAATACTGAAAATTATTTGGATATTGATTGAGCTGATAAGAGCTATTGACGGAGAAAAGTGAAAATTTTCACAGGGTTAAGTGTGTTTGGAAACTGAAATGGGTTATTTTCACTCCTGACAGTGATAACTGATAAAAATCAGCAAATCACCCCTGAAAGGGATGAAAATGTTAATTAGGGGGCGTTTGGATACTAATAGTGAAAGGTGAAAAAAAATTGTTATGCTGAAACTAATCAAGGTGATTTGTAGATGATTTTTTTTATTGTGAAAAAGCCGTTTGGGAATATGAAATTAATCATATTTTCAGTCTTTCACCATCAGCCTGACTCTTGATTGGTGACTTGTGTTTGGGAACCTAAAAAAAATTAGGTGTGATTTGTGTTTCGCAAAGTTAGTGAAAATTTTCTGTTTTAGATGGCGGCGTCTACGGCGGGTGGCGGTGGCCGGCCGTGGGTAGTGGCGTTGGTGGTGGGTGGTGGTCGGCGGCGACAATTGGGCGGTGGTCGGCGGTAGTGGTGGTGGTGCCAGCGGTGGGTGGCGATGGTGGTGGGACTGTGGGCAGTGGCGGTGGTGGAGGTGACGAAGAAAAAATTTTAAGGCTGATGCTCATTCGAATGAGAATCACCATTTTTATTTATTTCAGGAGTGATTTGCTGATTTTTTTCAGTTTTTACCGTCAGGAGTGAAAATTGCCCAAATCAGTAACCAAACGCCTATTAGTTCTTTCAGGCTGAAAGGAGTTAATTTTTTTTCACAAAATCAGTAACCAAACGCACCCTAGGTTGACAAGAAAAAGGCTGAAAATATGATTAATTTCATGTTTCTAAATGGATTTTTACCAATTAGGAAAAAGCACCTTGATTATTTTCATGCTGACATTTTTTTTTCACATTTCAATATCATTATTCAAACGCAAGTGACCTACGCTTAGGCATAAGTATCCTTAAACCCTTTGCAGTGTACCGAGGAGGACCTTCAAAACACCGATTATTTTCCCTTAGTAACATTTATGAGCAAGAAAGTGAGATCTCTACTTGAATGTTATGCCTCAAAATCTTCTAAGCTTGAAAGTGAACTGTAATTGAGTTTCGGTGATCGAAGTTGGTTCATCACTTGGACCAGAATATTGACCTACATCATGAAAAAGGGGAACCCTAAATGTAGGTTCTAATGTCTAGTCCATCCATCATGTATGCATCACTAATTTAGGGAAAAAAATAATGCAAAGCATTGCCTAAAGTAGTTACATCTCATAAGCACAACACACTCACTACCTAATCACACTTTTATGCTTTGAAAATTGATTTGCCTTCCAGTCAATTCCTTAACGAAAATCCGGACCGGACCGGCGGTCTTACGCCTCCTTCGCTTTCCGTCGCTGTCGACCGGGCTTACCTTCTGTCAAAAGCAACGTGGAAGGCCGGTCCGGTTCAACATGTCGGCCAAGCCGGTCCGAGCGTCCCCTTTTCGTAAATATTGTGAAGATGGAGAGCTGTTTTCAGCCATTTTGCTTCAAAATGTGAATTTTACTTTCCTTTTTGGGAGGCCGCAACAACGGCTTGTAAAGCGAGCCTGTACCGACTACCGAAAGCACCCCCTCCCACCCCTGTGGGACCCACATCACATGCCGTTGAGAATGTTGAGGCTTCTTGCTGGGTCCCACTAGCCAAAGATCCATGTGGGCCCACCCTCTATGTGGGCCAATGTACCAGCTTGGTTTATGTTAGGAGCTTATTTTAATGAATGTTTTGGTGGGCAGTTTATTTTGGCTTAGATGGGAGGGAACAATCTCAGTGGGGAAATTCATATTTTTTTTGCTTACATTTTTTATTGGGTTAAATTTTGTTTTTCGAGTTCTATAAATTATTTTTAAATAGCATAATAATATTAAAATCCTATACTGTGACTATTTTATGTAATTTCATGGAAAAGGGCAGAGGGAATCTTTTTTTGCCAGCAAGGTGAGAAACATGGAGTCAGAAATTTCTTGCAGATGCCTGATACCTTTGATAGTTGTCATTGGTGTCATTCATGGGAGAGCTGTCTCATGTGCTAAGCATAGAGACTCGATTTATGTTGCAATAGAAAAAGAGACCCAATTTCACTTATCTACGCGGCTGACATGTTGGGTGATTATTGGACACTGTATGTCTACACCGGTGTATAATTATCAGCTTCCTATAATTTAGGTATACATATAATTTTATCGTAGAATATTATGTATATTTAGAAATAGCGATGAGTTTACATGAGATCGTTCTCATATAAGGAGCATGAGGTTAATTTTTATTACCATTAGATTCTGATCGGAGGGTGGATATCAAATCAGTGGGTAGGTGAGTGTATCACATGAAGGAATGGGTGAGATATTATAGATATTTGTAGCCGTCAGATCAAGATCCAACGGCTATGATTCAAAGTGGCCTCATATAAGCAATATGAGAACGATCTCATATAAACTTTTCCCTTAGAAATATTTATTATTTTAAAATATTGTGTATATTTTGTTAAATCAAGTGGCTTCCTATTTCCAAAATTGGACGAGACTTTGAAGGATTGACTTGAATTTAGTTTGTGAACAAGCATACGAGTTGGACGGAATACAAGGGAGAAGAAGTCATGTGATTCTTTGTGGGCTTCACAGTCCAATAAAAATGAGATTTTCTCAAATGTACACAATATTTTATAACAGAGGGAGTATAATTTATGGTTCTTTTTGTATTTATGAGGATTCAATTTTTATAATGCTATGCATTACTAATTGTATCATCTACATAATTGATCTATACGTGAAATATACATTTTATTATCTCTTAAACTTATGTTTCTGCTAGTGTTTGGTTAGAATAACTACTACTTTAATATAGTTTTTGGTTTTTATAGGAAATAAGAGTAAAACGCAGAAATGGGATGAAACGTGACTCTAATGATTGAATATTAATAACTTCGATTGCATATATCTGATAGAACTGATTTAAGATTCATGTTGAAGTACACGAAGTCATCTTTCTAACGCCACTGACTGTTCGCAATTCGGAGTTCTGAGCAAAAAGTTATGAGCATTTGAAATATCGCACGCGAAAGAGACACGATTAAAGAGAAGAACCATCAAGATGAGATCCGATGAACGAGAGCAGTACAACGGGTTATAAAGAAGAAAAAGAAAAAAAAAAAGAGAAAACCAGACCGGCCCGAATTAGAATGGTTCGGGTCGGTTCGGTTTTAAAAGAAAAAAAATAAAAAAAAGACGACCCGAGCTCTTCTCGGGCGGTCTGTTGCAGAAGCAGAGCAGCGCTTGAGCAGAGTCGAGTGCCGGAAAGAGCGGCTGGGATCTCGGCGATTCTAGCCACGGCTATGATCGAAGGCGGCACGGCCACGGCGGCGACGGAGGAGGAGCTAGGAAGATCTCACTGCAGTGACGGCAGAGGAGCCGGGCCTTCGTTCCAGAGCAGACGATGCTCTGCTTTGATGAGGTCGGCTGAGCTCCGGTGGACTGACGAGGAAGACGACGGTGGAGCTGAAGACGTCGGCAGGGACTGGAGACGATGACGATGTCGATGACGGCGAGGCTCACGACCGGTGACAATGGACGACGGTTTTGATTTCACAGCGAATTAGAAAAAATCAGAAGCGTGTTCAATCGGGAAACAAAAGGAGTCGTGCCGGAGTTGGAAATTCAGATTCTTGTGATTCGATTGAGACGCGATTGCGGATAAGAACGGAAAAGGAGTCGTGCCGGAGTATGGATTTGGGACTCTGATATTGAGGTCTATAAAAAAGGGGAGAAGAGAGCTGGCCGAGAGACGAAAACAGAGAGAGACTTTTTACAGAGAAAACAGAGCCGCCGGGAAAAAAAAAAAGAGCTTTCGAAGTGGATTGCGGTCGGATTCCGGTGTGCTTTCAGTCGGAGCAAGAGGCCGGAGCAAGAGAAGGAGGAAGGGAGAAGAAAAGGCTGGATTTTAGGCAAAAATAGCAACTGCTACAGTACTGTTCTTCGTGCTACAGTAATACGGATTTTTTGGGAGAGACGATGAATAGTGCCATGAACAGTATTTTGTGAACAGTACGGTGAATAGTGATTTTGTGAGCAGTGTTCCGATGAATCCGACAAATCAGGCTATTTCTTTCTCTTATTCTATGTCTGGCTAATTTTCTTATCAAGGCTAGATGAAGCCCTAGATATTTATTATTACTCTTAATTGTTTAATGATTTGGAGTTGATATGATTGTTCTTAATGCGATTTCATGTTTCATAATTTGATCTAGTGCTTGACCATAGACTGGTATGATTATGACTGAAATTTGATATTGATATTTCCTGTGTCTAGATAATAACAGGTTTGTATTGATTCTATGCCCGACCAAATGATAGAATTAATATATTATTCATAGTGAATGAACTTTTCGTGTCCGACCAAAGAACGTGTAGTGAATTCACTGGTAATTTGTGTGTCCGACCAAAGAACATAAATTACTATATCATATCATCTTGTGGAAATAATAATTGAGAGTAATAATTGCATGTTTAGTGGTGGATTCGACGCTTTGATATTCTCATTCATCTGATTTCTTATTAAAGTTTATTTCTTTAGTTAATTAAAATCATAAAAATTCAATCTTTCATTAGAATTAGATTAATCAACCAAGTCCTTTGGGTTCGACCTCGTTACCACTAGACTATACTGAGTCTCGTGCGATTGCGAGTAAAAAGAGTTAAAAATTCAATCAATCAATAATCATATATAAAATTGAACTTTCAATGAAAAAATTTGCATAACAACTTACAAAATTACGTGAAAAAGTAATGTAGTTATCTTGACGAGTAGTTGGTACATGTACTATAGTAAAAAAAATGAAAATAATACGACCCGTAGCACCTAGGAACTGCGGCTTGCTCATTGAGGCATCTCGGGGAGACAAGCAGTTGTAGAATTATTGAAAAAGTACGTAGTACAATTTCTATTGAGTTCATATTAGCATGTCCCCAGCTCAGCTCACATGCGTTGGTGTGTGTGATTTAGGGCGGACAGTAACTTTTTCTCATATCTAGATGGTCAGGGCACACTTCCTGAAAGTGCACTGCTTGAACTCCCACTCTGATGGCCATTCACCTAGTTTTATAGCTCGATTTACATGGTGCAAGACGGGTAGATGTTATTAGTGTCCAAAGAAATTGACAGCAGAGTAATGTGCTCTAAGATGTCGGTTGCCTTGCCCCTTCTAAACATGTCACCCATTGCAATTAGAAAAAAGAGACTGGTTTACATGAGATCGTTCTCATGTAGTTTACATAAATCAAACCATCTCCATCCATTAGATCAAGATCTGACGATGAGTATCAAATCACCAGTGGATAAGTGTGAATCATCATCATCGTCAGATCTTGATTTGACGGTTCAAGATTATTCAAACTCATACAAGCTATACGAGAACGATCTCATTTAACCTTTTCCTTTAGAAAATATATTTTTTTTCTGTGATGTACATTTTTTTTGAAAAATTTCTTCTAATAATGTAAACGGTAAAATGTCTGACCAGGGATTTTGGTGTCGAGGAAGAGCCTCTCACGGTCTTCTTATATAAGGCATGAAATAAATGATGTGGAGGTCCAGATTGTAGCTGCATAGAGCAGGCGGCATTTATGTGAGAGTGAAATGTCAACAATTGTGTGCGTGGCAGTAGAATGCAAGCTAAGCACGGTGCGAGGCCCCACAGACAGGGCTTTAATGGCCTTTCAATTTCTGCCCTTGTCTGCTTGGAAAGAAAAGGGAAGTGGAAGGTTTGGCCTTTGGAGCCTTCTCAAGTTTTGATTTGCTTCACTTTGTTTTGTTTCTCCTTCTTCACCTGCCATTGATTTTTCTCTTGGATTCTGTCTTCAATAACCGTTAGAGTTCAGGTCAAGGATACAGCACCATGCACATTGCATGAGGGAAGTTGTTCCAAGTGAATTGGACTTAGCTTAAGATGGAAATTTGTTTCACATGGAAGTTCAATATTTATGATCTTGGACTAATTATAGTTCATATCTAATAATTCGAATAGAAAAGGAGAAAGTTAACATGGCACATAGTAATTCACCAGATCACAATCTGATAGCTTGTATGTCGGGGCCGGTGACTGCTGGATCAAAATCGGGCGGACAAAGAGCATCAAGCATGCACCCTGAAAATTTTTTGTTTTCTGATGAATAAAATTCTAGCCGAGCTTACTCGAGCCAATTTGAGTCTGGCTATTAAGTTGGTTTTGATAATGTTAGAAACCGAATCAAATCAAAACTCTGATCCAAGTAGACTGCCCATGAAAGAGACCAGAAAGAAAAATACGGTGGGACATCAAAGCCAACAGCCTGACAGGCGTTTCCATATTATGTTCCCCCTCACCAGCCTTCCTCAGTTGCGACAACTAACGAATGTTAATAGGCTTTACATCGTATGTGCATGAGCTAGACTGCTAGAGAGGAAGGCTGGTGAGGAAATAAAGGTTTGACAACATCCTGTGGTAGGAGTTGACGAGGGCTTGTTACACTGTAATGGGTACTTACCATTTGACTGCCTTATTTGTGGTTTAGAATTTAGAACAAGTGCAGAATTGCTTTTTTAATAATTGAACATGTATTTACTAAATTTGTAGCAAGTATAGTTTGATTACTGGATTTAAGTGTTTTTTTTAAAGTGGGTTTAAAGCATGCTATGCATATGGGATTGTTAGAACTTGTCCAAAGATAGAATAGACTCTACATCGATAACTATATATTCTCGTTATAGATGCATAAAAAATAGTAAATTCGTTATTATATTTGCATAATATAAGATTGATCCATTAGTACATCATATCCAAAAATATATAATTCATCAATTAATGGGTAATTTAACTGAGATAAATCAATTAATGGAACAATTATCTTTAAGAGAATTTGAATTGGAAATATAGGATAGTTACTTAACATATTTTAATTAGTTAATAGAAACATTAATTAAGGCCATTGACATACCCTAAAACAATGTTTAAAGACTCAAGACTCGGACTCGACTTGAAACACTAGGGAGGCGAGTCAACTCATAGTTTTGATGCAGTAAAAAAATTAAATGATAATTTACTTTTATGGAAGCAAGGACTTAAACATATAATAAAAATAATTAATCTTATAACATTTTTTAAATAGATAATTGCTATTTAATCTTAAATTAGGTTATGTCTATTGATCTCTAATAAGTTTTAGGGAGGGAACTGAGCTAGGAGGTCAATCTCCAATTGCTTTCAATACAAAAACTTTTTACACAAAAATCATATGTTCAAATGTCAATTTTTTCGATATCATATACTTGCACAATGGACAAATGACTCTTTATCTGTTAGATATCACATACAAGATCAACAAAAAAAATCCTATCAAGTACAATTAACAACAATTAAGGGAAGCTTATTAAGGGTGTGTTTGGAAGCAGAAAATAAAATAGGGTGAAAATTTTCAAGGGTGAAAATTTTCAAGGCTGATAGTTGACGTATGTTTGGAAGTTGAAAAAAACATGGGTGACAGGTGAGAATTTTCACTCTGTTTTGGCTCAACTGATTTCTGTGTGGGAGCATAAAAATTTATTAGACTGCTTTACGTTTGGGAAGCACTATGAGAAACACTCTATCTGGGTATAAATCTACCAAAAATATCCCTTGCTAATATTTCAATTGCCAACACATATCCCCAAAATATGAGGTAGGGTTCTGCGGCTAGAGACACCGGATGGGAGCCTTGCTCATCGTGTAATCGATTATTCGTTATCCACATCACGTCGTGGGCATCTATCATTGGTACAATTACTCAATTGCGTTTCTCATCGAGTATTCGATTACTCAATATTAGTGCCCATCGTCTATTCTAGTCCGCTCTTGAAAACTCTTCTCTATCGTGTAATCAGGATATCGAAGTACTTGCTCAACGTGTAATCGGTTACTCGTTGTCCACCTCATCGCGTATGCATCTATCGTGGTTTCGATTACTCGAATTTGGTGCTCATCGAGTAATCGATTACTCGTTATTGGAGGTTTACTATTATTCGCTTTCGCGACTGCCACATCAAACGTATCATTATGTTTGAGTGCCGTGTACCCTTCATCGTGTCATTATGCATGGGTGCCGAGTAATTCAACGCACGTGTCAGAGTGCATGCCGGACCCGTCACCCCGACGCCTACTTACCCAAAATGCTCTCGCCCTTCACCCAAGGCATCGAGTAATCGATTACAAGGTAGAGATGCATATGGTCCCATATCGTGATACACAAGCATTGAGTAATCGATTACACGGTAGAGATGTATATCGAGTAATCGAGGAGACGATATCCACTACCATCAAGTACTCGATGTGACGAAATTTACATGAATCGAGTAATCAATTACACTATAAGCTAAATATAAGGACTCACCTGTAATACATACACGGCTCCTGCCAGAGTCCCACCACTACTCGTCTCTCCGGAAGATCTAGAGTGCAAACATCTAGATGAATGTGACATTTTCGAGACAAACATTTTATGGATGGCGCCCGGCCAATTATACTTGGACAGTTGGGAGAGGTCGTCCAGATAGTCGCATAGCTTTGTAGGGACTGATCTTGACGATTGTGTGAAGAGCGTGGTTGAAAACATGTGGAGGACGATAATATGAACCATGTCATCATCTGAAAGATCTGCTACCCCCCGCAGACATTTATCAAGTAGTTCTTCAATGGATTGCCTATCCGGTCTCCGTGTGGAGAAGAACTTACGGTAGAATGAGCCTTCCAGGGCCAAAAGTTTACCGTCAGGGGATTTCCAATTAACAATCTCACCAGAGGCCCGCAACCCAGTGATGAGGGCAACATCCTGCTCAGTGAAGGATAGCCTTCTACCCTTGATGTTGAACACCATCAGACGCTCGTCCCAACAGTCCAACAAAACATCAACCAAATTTCTAGCCACAACTACATGACGGCCTTCGAATAACAAATGAAAAGCCGTCTCTTTCAATAGGTCCATGCAGTGTGGGTAACACTCTGCAACTTGTAGAGCCTTGGTAAGAGCGCCGGGTATACACTAGGTTCGAAGGCTTGGCCTCGCGTTATACTTCCTCGGGGTCTGGGAACATCTCTTCTCTTGGGTGGGATTTGGCGGTGGACTCATCTAGTTTGGAACGCATCCAGTAGGATTTGAAATTAGGTTATGATATTGACAGCATCGGGATCCAGTGACATGATATGCGAGCGCAATCGTGCAATCAGACACACGAAATCAAACGATATAACAAAAATGTAGCAGCTTCCAAACAAAAAAATGTTAGATTTTTAAATCTTACCAGTGGGTGGATGTGTCTTTGGAGGAATGGTCAGCTCGATGATAACCCGACACCCTGAGGAGGGATACCCTGCAGATCGACCGACTTTAAATCGACTGGAGGCCTGTCTCCGCCGCTAGCAATATGGAACCACGCTGCTGCCGGAAAGTGGAATCGCGAAAACCTAACTGAGTAGTCACAGTTGCGCAATGGTGTTGAAGCTTCTTACTCGATTGTTTATGGATATCGTGTAATCAATTACGTAGTAGGATCCTCTATCATGTAGTTAATTACGCGGTTGTCTTGCCTATCGCGTAATTGATGACTCAGTCTCATTGTATATATCCATTAGTGGCTAATGATTTCTGTTCTCATTCTGCAGATATGGTTCTTCGAGTACACCAATCTATTTCACTCCACTATGAGTCCATGTAGGCCAAGAGTGAGAAGGTAGCACGGAGCTGGGGTGCTGGTGGATGAAGCAAATAAGGGAATCCAATTCCATCACCGATTTCGACCGTATTACATTAACCTATTGGAGATGTTGGATGTCCAAACTGACGTTGTTGATGTCATAACCCCATTATCGGAAGAGTCATCTCTCGTCCCCCTCCAGCAACCTCAACCTCCATCATCACCGAGGTCGACACAGACGTCAACTGTCCACCATCATGTCATTTCCATGCAAGGTGTTCTTGAGGGGATGAATTCCCTCCTTAATGTCGCCCTCGAACAGAGCGATATGATGGAAAGTTGAGGCTTCAGAGTCCCTCAGATAATTGAGGGTATTCAAAAAATGAAGAAGTGGAATCACTCAGTCAGAAGCCTAGTTGACAAACAGGGAGTTGACGCACCAGAAGCTCCCCGGCAACCACTCCAGAAGGTTCATACGCCTGGGCGTGTCGGCCGAAAGCGGCCACACCCCGTACGTGGTGAGTCGAGTAGGATGCCGTCAACAACAACTACGCACCTAGCACATGTTCGCCAGTCCCCTCGTGCGATGCCGGCAGAGAGGCCCAAATGGACCAGCCGGATGTGTCACCCCGGGCTGAGGCAGAGCGGCCTCCAACGGAATCGCCTATATCTCCAGCCATTCCTACCCGGCACAAGGTGCCTGCCCACAAGACAACAAAAGCAAGTAATTTCCCTATCACCCGCCCGATATAATTTACCATATATATGCCAATCGAGTATTCGATTGCACGATGGCTACTCTATTGTAGTTGCACGTTATACATTCCTTTCACAGTGGGAATCCTCATGTCCGTCATTTCCTTTTTCTTCTTTTCAGCATCTAGGGCACAGATGACTCGCCACCGTCAGTTATTCCAAAGTTTATGCGTGGGAATGCTCAACTTGTACATAGCTTCCTCCAAAAGTTACGCGATGAGGTTGAAGACGAACCTGCCCCCACTTCTGCCTTCCCACCCGGTCCTCCCGTGCCAAAAGGAAAACGAAGGCGATTAGTTAAGGCCTTCCCGGTTCGACCGACCCCTCGAGCAGCGATGCGACCTGATGAGACAGGGCCGTCTGAAGAGAAGGGTGACGATACGCACATTGGCAGAAAGGGAAAGGAGCATGTCATGGAGGCTGAAACAGCAGAAGTTCGTCAGATGACATACGTACTCACCGACTACATCGGAACTAAGATATGCTTCGAAATGGATGTGTTGTCGCCTAAAGATCGAACAATGATTATGCACTAGATGAGGCACCCAAGGTAGAAGTATCCACTAGATACATTATACGATGCAGACTACTTGAGTTTGCTGCGGACCGAGGAAATAAACTACATGGTACATGCACATGATGCTAATTTATTGGATGGTATTTCGCTGATTGGAATACTCGATGGTTATTTTAATCATGCAGGTCATTGATGCGTTCTTTGAACTGCTCCGGAAGAGGCAACAGATGAACAGGGATGTATTGATGTATCCATATTGCTTCTTTGGAGGAATCATGGCCACTAAATATATTGAACTCGTAAGTGTGTGACCTCTTCTTATTTTTACATGGTGCTGTCGGCAATCATCTAATATATATACTTCTCATCTCATATTTCATTCTTATGTAGGAGTTCTTGCCCGCCGGTGATAATAAACAACTTATAGATAAGCTGGTAAATAGCCTGCTGAAGGGAATTGACAGAAAAATGACGTATGCCTTCTTCCCAATGCATACGGGCACCCATTACTGCTTGCTGATTCTACACTTCCCCACCCTACGTTGGCGCTTCTACAATCCTCTTAGCGGTCATCCAGCGACGCATCCACACCATAAGAAGGCTGCCGATCGTGTAGTTGCCTGCCTGAATAAGATCCTAGCAAACGAATTCAAGATGAAGGGAGTTGCCGGCTGGTTTATGTCCCAAATAAGGGATGCACCCTTCCAACGTAATTCCGAAGACTGCGGAATATACGTAATGATGTACGTAGCACAGTTGGCTTCGGGGGTCATCAAACCAGTTTTTGATTAGACCATAACAATGCTCTATCGGCCTATGATCGCGGCAGTTCTGTTAAGGGGAAGTATAGAGAGGGAATTTGACAACGTAGTATCAGAAGGTTTATAGGACATCGCATTGGCCACAAAAAGAGCGTAGTGTACTAGCAAAATCGAAAGTACTATACACAATGATATTACAGACATACATTGGATATGATCATTACTTTACATATAGACATTGCCATGTACCTAATGAGAGATTCATGTACATAATGATAGATTCATTTATTAATACTTGCCATTACATGATTTGCGATTCCTGCACCTATATCGACCAATCGATGACTCGACACAAGAGCTTATCGTGAACACGATTGCTCGATATGCATGGCAAGGACCACTATCGTGCCTAAGATGACTTGACTGAAGAGCTTAGCGTCATCTCGATGACTCGACTGCAGAGCTTAGCGTTACCTTGATTGCTCGACTTGCATGGGCAGGACCACTTCATGCCGTCGATGACTCGACTGATGTGCTTATCGTGACCTCGATTGCTCGATGTGCATGGCAAGGAGTAGTAAATGGCACACATTTACCGTCGACGACATGACTGACTCGCTGGTGGATCAGGAGGGATATCAAGGGAGTTCCCGATCTCATCCTGGATTCGATCTCGCAGCTGAACCATTACTCCATCATCTGGTCCTGACCATTCCCCGGCATGACTACTAGACGGATGATTGTCATTAGATGGTTCTTCGATCACTCGGAATGCTTCATCTATTTTGTACGCGGGCAGCAACCAATCTCTCATATCAGAATCAGTGGCACTATTGTGTTACTCGTGAATAAATTTGTGCAACGCGGCACAAGATACACAAACTTTGCTTGCATCTCAATTGGATAAGGGGGCATGTTTTCCATAATGTGCCAACGTTTTTTGAATGCCCCAAACGCCCTCTCAATTATATTCCGGAGAGACGCATGTAAGTAGTTGTACATCTCATGCCTTCCAGTTGGCTGTCGTTGTTGGAAAGAAGCAACATGATACCTGTGACCTTGCCCCTTGTAAGGACCGAGGAACCCCACCTTGTTCACATATCCTGCGTCAACCGCGTAATACTTTCCCGACGGTGGTCGTGGGAAAGCAGAATTTTTGTCTTCTAATACGGAGTCGAGAATTCGCTGATCATGGGCGGACCCCTCCCACCCTGTGACGACATAAGTAAAATGCATGCTGAAATTGCACACACACATGATATTTTGTGTAGTGATCTTTTGTTTACCCCTATATGCGTTTGACACACCCGACTTCACCTTCGTAATGACATGCGTGCCATCTATTGCCCTAATGCAATCTTTGAAATATGGATAAATTTTCTATTATTCCGAATGTAATTTGGCATGTGCTCGAGTGGAACCATGGTGCAGATTCGAGCATGGAACCATTGCTCTAATGTGGTGAACACCTTATACACATACCGATGTATGGTCTCTTCTGAGTGGGAAAATTCATGCCCCAACTTACGAACAGATGTACCGTGACCCATGAGCTGACAAAATATCATGAGTTGTTCTTCAACATATGCGCCTCGACTATCTTCCAGACCGGATGCTCTAGCCTGTCTACATAATTCAACGAATGTCTGTTTGTTCATACGACAGACATTCCTGCACATTCGATCGTTTGTAACAATATAGAACATGTCACGTACCAACTCCTCTCCCATGTGGCGATGTGGGTGAACAACATTACGAGATGGAGGATTTGATAAATATTCCATAGCAATAGCACACTGATTAACTATTGCAGCATCCTCATCGTCGTTGCCAAAATACTTCCACCTCTACAAAGTGAGAATAACGAAATGAACATACTGCTGATTGACTAATAATAAATGTTAATGGGGGGAAGCTGTTTTGCTTACCATAGGGTCCATGGGTTCCCTCATGAGGAAGTATCAAAAGATCCTCGTATAATCAAATGTACGATGTCCTTCGGGTGTCTATCGTCAATGCGATTACACTATAGCCTCCATTATCGTGGTCGACGGAGGAAAGGTAGAAGATATATAAGTAAGCAACGAGGTGCACCTAGAATATGTATATAAGCATTCCCGGACTCACATGCAAACAGTACGAGAAAAGGCAATACTCACATAGAGAAAATCATTCACCACACACTCATGGCTTACATATAGGTAAGAGGAATCACATGCATACAGTAGGATAAAGGACAATAATCACATGGAGAATAGTAGGCAAGACAAAAAAAATAGTTCACCACACACGAAGTCCACAAATGCATAAAGTAGATAACATCTTATACAACAGTCATAAAATCACAAGTTTCTTGAAATCAATAGTGAGACACGCATCTAGATGGGCGGTGTCTTCCCATCCCACAAGTTCTTCAACCACTGCTCAGCAAAATATGCATCATCTTCTAGGTGCAGCCACAGCTATCTATTAGTTTCCGTCGAGAATAATGTTATTACAAAATTGTACATTGGTTAGAGGGGTCATTGATAAGCATAAAATATACATAATTATATGCCTTATATACCTATATGCTAGTGTAGTTTTGTGATAAAACATTAATAAAACGGGTTATTTGTGATTAGGATAGTAATTAGGGGATTAATAATTAATTTGCTCTAATTAACTATTTTAGATGCATTAAAGAATTTAAGGAATCATATTTTTATTATGCATCTAATTTTGGTTTGGTTTTGTTATTGCAGGTTTAAAAATGCGAATTGCAGATCGGTAGCAGTCAAGAGCATTAGACATGTTTTGAAGTGCCAAAGTGACCCAAGAGCTGATATCACGCGTATCGAAGATCTCAACCGTTGATGAGTCACTTAAAAGAAGACGGGCTCGCAGAATTAAAGTATGGACGTTCAGAATTGATCCGATGAATGACACCGGTTCAGCGGGTATTATAAAGCAAAGGAAAAAAAAAGAAAAGGGATTGAATTGGTTCAATTGGGTCTGGTCCGGTTTGGTTTGAAAAAAAAAAGACAGCCCGAGCCGAAGCTCAGGCGTCTGTTGCAAAAAACAAAGCATTCGAGCAGAGAGCTCGAGCGCTAGTGGAGTTGCCGGCGGAAGGGCGATGTCTTCACGGCGGCGATGGCGATCCAAGGCGGACCTGAGCTCGGCGGTGACAAGCAGTCGACAGACAAAGGGAAGCCATGTCGGCGGAGCTGGAATCGACGGCAACAGCAGCGGCTTGGGCTTGAGGAAGCGACGACCGACGCAGAAGTCGATTGCAGTCGACAGAGCAGTGAAGTTCACGGCGAATTGGAAGTCACGATAACGACGGAAGATATGGGTCGACCTCGACGGCGGATTTGGAAACGGAACAGAAGCCGGCTCGATTTGGGACTCTCTGAAACAGAGTCATGCTTAAATTGGAACGGATTTGGGTTCATCTAAATTAGAAATCGAAAGGAAAAGGACTCTTTTGATCTGCTTATAAAAACTGGATTTTTTAGAGGAAGAACGGACTGGGTTTTGGACGGAGTGGACTGTTCTGTTTTGAAAAAAACAGAGCTTCTATTGGGTGATTTTGGGTCGTGTTTTTCGTGTTTTCGGGTGTGTGTTTGGCCGGAATTGAAGAGGAGTAGTAGGAATCGAAAGAGGGGGAAGAGAAGAGGAAGAGAAATAAAGAAGAAAGGGAATATTTTTGGTACAGTACCACAGTCGGGCTGAGGAAGGCGATGAACAGTGTTTCTGCTGTGAACAATATTTTGCTACAGTGAATTGTGAACAGTACCCCGCGAATAGTGTTCCTGCTACAGTGATTTTTCAAATGCGATTTCTTCCAAATCTGATTTTTCTCATGAATATGAATAGCTAAATCTTTTGTCAAAGCTAGAGGTGATATTATTTGATTAGTATTTCTACGTCTATAAAGAAGTGCTTTTATTGCTTATTTGGTTGAATGCGATGTTTGTTGATAAAGTCATAATCTATACAATTATTTGATTTGTCGTTAACGTAAGGTATGGCGAATGCTTATAATTCCCTTTGATTATTTGACTGAGCTTGTTAATGATAAATTTTTCAATCGATATTTTTATGTTAATGGTTATGATAAACGTGAATGAAATATCTTCCGATTAGGTCAAATCATTATTTGAATCTAATTGAGAAATTAAATAGACATAGAAGTATTAATTAAATAATTGATCTTCGAAGCTTTGATATCTCTCATCGATTATCTTTGCTATCTTTAATTAGTTTTAATTGAATCTTTAATCGTCATTTTTGTAGTTAATTTAATTACAATCTCTCTACATAATTTCCTAATACAAACTTTAATTTGCTAAGCTAAGTAGTATTTAGATTAGTTTGGAGTAGAATAGTCCTACATTATTCCCTGTGGTTCGACCTTGGACTTACCAAGTATATATTACAATTTGTCAACCTATTTTGGGGTTTGATCAGTCATATCCAGGGAGGCGGCGTAGTAAACGAAAAACATCTGTTGATTTCATCAATCTGTGCTTGCTTCTCTGCGAGCTTTGCCTCGGACAGCATACGATCATGCTCTCGGAAAGCGCATTTCTTGCCATCATTGCGTGAGACAGTGACTGGAAGCCGATTGATATTTCAGAAGAGGAGTATGTCTTCATCTTCGAAGTCTTACGATTGGCACTAGGGGTAGGCGGGGTAGGCCTGAGGGGATCACTGGTGGCGTGTGGAGGCATCTGTTGGGGAGTTTGGGAAACAGGAGAGTGGGCATTCGGCTGCTCCTACACACGAGAACATGAATAATGTTATTATCACAACAAATATAAGACAGCTACAAATTCATATCGATGACACGATACAAGCGGATGATGGTATAACAGTATCAAGGGTTCATGTTTGTGCACCTGAGATAGGTTGCAAGTAGGACGTACTGAGGGGCCATGGCCGATCGGGCTTGCTTGGATATCACTATCAAGGAGGTTAGAGAATGAACAAGGGTATGTGCTATCTCCCATATCCTCTCCCAAGTACTGATCAAATTCATTGGGATACATCCTAGGGTGATCCTCATCGGTACCGTGTGAACTATCCGGTGGCAACTGCGCACTGGGGGGGAACCGGATTTTTTGGCGATCCATGATAAGCCTGACTTCTAGTAGCATGGTTGCCATCGAATATTATCGATAATAGATCCTCCATCTCTCTCGAGTATCCCCAAGACTTTAATCTCATGACCTTTGGGTGTCTTTGCTGCAGAAGGAGATGAGAGTTAGATTGGCAAGAAAACATCCTGGGTTCGAGTTTGCAAGAAATTCAAAATTACAGTTACAGAATAAAATGTCAGACGATATGCACGTCTTTAAAAATCTTCCAAAAATCAGGATTTCTGGAGGTATATGTTTTGTATTGCTTCGTAATACCCACAACCAGTGTAATCTGATATCCACTTCCATGCATTGTAGAGGTACCTAGTCTTGTCATAGTGACTGCGTATTTTTTCTTCATTCACAATTATACCCTTCTTATCCAACTCTTTGCTTACATAGTCGTAGCCTCCGGGTTGAAGACCCTTACCCTTACGAAATCCCACCATAGGTGCTTCGGCATACGATCTGATAAATGCATAGTGCTCTTCTTTGTTCCACTCAGCCTGTTTGACATACTTTGATTTCTTGGCTGGGTTTGCCATCTATTCCACACAAGAAGAAGTATATGAGAAGAGAGATGTTGACATAATCGAGTACTCGATTTATGTGTCTACCGTCTACCCGATTACTCATTCTCGAGCCAGTTACGTGGTATAATCATGATAACCACATGGAAATCAAGTAATCGGGTAGACGGAAGACACAGATCGAGTAATAGAGTACTCGATAGATCCATGTACCGTGTACCCGATTACTCCATCGTCATACACCTACGTCATATATAATCACGATAACCTTCTGAAAATCGATTAATCGAGTAATTGGGTACACGGTAGACACATATATCGAGTAATCGAGTATTCGATTTATGAGAGACCGAGTAATCGGGTAGACGGTATACACAGATCGAGTAATAGAGTACTCGATAGATCCATGTACCATGTACCCGATTACTCGATTATTCGATATATGTGTTTACAGTGTACCCGATTACTCGATTTCCATGTGGTCATCGTGAATATACGACGTATCTGGATGACGATCGAGTAATCGATTACTCGATATATGTGTCTACCATGTACCCGATTACTCGATCTCAAGCCAGCTAAGTCGTTTAACGATTCACGATAGCCACCGGGGGAATCAAGTAATGGGGTAGACGGTAGACGCATATATTGAGTAATCGAGTACCCGATTACTCGATTAATCGATATCCATGTGGTTATTGTGATTATATGACGTAGGTGGATGACGATCGAGTAATCAGGTACACGGTACATGGATCTATCGAGTACTCTATTACTCGATGACTCGATTCCCCCGGTGGCTTATCGGGAGACAGCCCGATCGGCTTGAAAAGAAGATGTATTGATTAATAAAAAAGGAGATCGTGTATGTGGTGAAAACAAAAGAAAATAGAAACTGTTAAAAGTGGCAAAAAAGAAGCAGATCGACCAAAAATCGTTAAACGAAGAGGCAGTACATATGCATTCACCCACATAATATTCATTTGTCTAATTGTCAACGAATATGTATCCTTTATATATTTTTTTAGAGCTTCAGTAATATGCAATGAGATCGCACATATGCGAACTCATGCTCACATGTTCTGGGAAAAATTACAGGGAGAAAGGCATACGATATGACAGATTCAAATTCAAAATTCAAACAACCAGGGTTGTGTGCTTACCAACACATCAATGAAAAGGGACGGTCTTCGATGACGGAGCGGCGGCAGGAGTTGCAAGAGGGAGGGGAAAATGGTTTATTGGGGGGTGGGGCAGTCGCGTGAGAGACGGACAGAGGAAGATGGTCCAGGATGGGAGTGATGGCGGCTGGGATGAGAGTGAGCAATGAAAGGAAGAGAAAGAAAAAACCTAAAAAACGAGAGGGAGGGGCAGCCCGTGATTTTTCGTCAGATCAGAGGAAGATGCCTCTCAATGCATACTTCCTATAGAGTATTCACGAGCTACCAAATGAACGTTATACATATCATGGACGGTCAAAAATTCATCTCAATTGGAGCCCACAAGATAAACGGCCCCGATTGAGATGATCTAAACGAAATAGGATACCTTTATCTTCCCACTGCCGAGATGTCGACACTGTAAAGCAGCTCGTGCAGATGAGCTCTTGCCGGCATTTCGTCGAACACCTCCCGCCTCTCGTCCGCACCGCGCGCCCTCCGCCGCCGAAGGAGGCCCCCATCCGGCTCCATTGGCGTGATCCTCTCGTCCCCTGACCCGGCCAAGTGGGGTGGCGTAGACACCGACGCCGACGTCGACATGTTCTGAAGCCGGGACGGCGAAGCCGAAGTGGTTGGTGGTCCTCTGGGACCTCGACAACATCCCCTCCCCCCCCTCCCCTGCGCGGCCCTACGACGACGACATGGCCCTCCGCCGCGTAGCCCCCCGCTTCAGTGACCATGTGGATATTGTTGAAATTTGACTTGATATTAAACAAATTAATTTGAAAATGCTACGATCGATCGGCAAAAATGACGCGATCGATCGTATTACGATCGACCGTGATAAACACGATCGATCGTATTTACTGGAATATTAGGATTTGTGCACCGCGATAAAACAGTCGATCGTGTTTTTAGGCTAAATAAGGCGGTAGATCGTAAAGCGATCGATCGGCTTATAAAGCGATCGATCGCATAAGCGGTTACAGAAAAAAATGGCCGTTTCTCTGCGGAAAAGTGCGTCTCTTCTTCCAGAAAAGACCCAAATGCGTTCTTCTATAGATAGAGAACGATTTTCTACAGAGAAGGGTTACAGAAACAACAAAATAATTCATTCTTCTTCTCTCTTGATTCTTGGTCCATCATTGAGCAATAGAATCTCCGCTGATTGAGATCCAGTCAGTTTGATTTGAAGTGCACATTTAAACTGACGGTGTGGTTCGTTGTATCTCGGGAACGGAACGCGATTTTCGCCTGTGCACAGAGGGCGGCGTATCTGTTTCAAGGACAACGCATAGCGTGCCTCGAACCTGGTTCATTCTTATACTCATTCTAGTAATTTTAAGTGTATATTTGTCATTTTATGTGCATAATTTAGTAGTATTTCAGCCCTCTTTTATGTGCCAATCCCAACAATCTTGAAACAGATATTCTTTGTTCTTGTTGATTGAATACTACTGCAATTATGGGTGTTGACAAATCATTGAAGCCTGATAAATTTGATGGAAAGAATTTCATGCGATGGAAAACAAAGATGAAATTTTGGTTGACTCAATTGAATATATTCTATGTTATTTCTGATGTTCATGTGGAAAAAACTGTATCTTCTGAATCTGACAAGACTGCTAGTTCATCTGAAGTTGGAACTACTAAGGCTGTTGATATTGATAAATTCAAACAAGATGATGAACTGTGCCATGGACAAATATTGAGTGTCTTGAGCAATGAGTTATATGATTTGCATGTGAATACTAAATCTGCTAAAGAGCTATGGGATACCCTTGATAAGAAATTTGGAAAGGAGCATGAAGGGGAAGAAAAATATGTTGTAGGCGAGTATTTTGACTACAAGATGGTCGATAACAAATCTGTTAGAGACCAGGTTGTTGAAATACAGAATTTGGTAGCAAAGATCATTGGGAAAGGCATTCCCGTTGACAAGAGGCTCCAAGTTCCGGCGCTTATAGATAAGCTACCACCCTCATGGCAGGATTTCCAGGTTAACTTGAAACACAAAAGGGACGCTATGTCCGTTGATGATCTTATGGTGGCCATACAAATAGAAGAAAAGCATAGAGGTAAGACGAAAATCTTACAAGGCTCATCTTCTGGGGTCAAAGACAGTGTTCAAGCCAATGTTGTAGAAGGGAAACCGAAGTTTCATGGCAATAAGAAGAATAACAGGAAGTTTAAGAATAAGTCTTTCAAACCTAGTTCAAATATCCAAAAGGACAAGAAGTCGAAGGTTTGCTGGGTCTGTGGGAAACCGGGACATTTTGCAAACAAGTGCAAAGAGAAGAAAGGTCAGGACCATAGTCATGGTGGGGCTGCATCTTCTGCTCATGTTAACATGGTTACTTCAGATGACAGGTTAGTATTAACTAATTCTGAAATTAACTTGGCATGTGAATCTACCGATTGGTGGGTTGATACAGGGGCAACTGTTCACATCGGTGTTGATGTTTCTTCTTTTTCTTTCTATCAGGAAGTAAAGGATAGGACTGTGACGATGGGGAACTCCTCTGAGGCTAGAGTTTATGGAGTTGGAAATGTGGACATCCGGTTTACATCGGGGAACACGTTAACTCTTCGTAATGTGATGCATGTGCCTAGTGTGAGGAAGAACCTTGTTAGTGGAGTACTTCTTAGTAGAGAAGGATATAAATTAGTGTTTGAGTCAAATAAAGTTGTAATAACTAGACATGGTACTTTTATTGGCAAAGGCTATGTGTGTGATGGCCTCTTTAAACTAAATTTAGTTTCTTGTAATAACTCTTTATTTCAAGTAGATGACTCTTTAGTTTATCATGTTGATTCTTTTGATGTGTGGCATATGAGGCTTGGACATGTGAATTCAAATACAATTAAAAGAATGATGAATCTTGATTTGATTCCGAAATTGCATGATGTTAATAGTGATAAATGTGAAATATGTGTTCAAGCAAAACAACCTAGGAAACCTTATAGGTCTATTAATAGGTCTACATGTTTGCTTGAATTAGTTCATTCGGATATATGTGAATTGAATGGATTAATTACTAGGGGTGGTATGAGATATTTCATTACATTTATTGATGATTACTCTAAATATTGTCATGTTTATTTACTAAAGTCTAAAGATGAGGCTTTTGAGAAGTTTAAGGTCTATAAGATGGAGGTTGAGAATCAAACTGAGAGGCGGATTAAAAGACTAAGGTCTGATCGTGGTGGGGAGTATTGTTCTCTTGAATTTTACAAGTTTTGTGAAAATCAAGGAATAATACATGAGACCACAGCGCCTTACTCTCCTCAATCTAATGGAGTGGCAGAAAGAAAGAATAGAACTTTCATTGACATGATTAATTCTATGCTTTCCTCTTCGGGTCTACCGAAGAATTTATGGGGAGAAGCAATTCTTTCTGCTTGTATGATCTTAAACCGTGTGCCTCATAAAGGACAAAATACAACTCCTTATGAGTTAATGAAAGGAAGAAAACCAAGCTTAAAGTTCATTAAGGTTTGGGGATGTCTTGTCAAAGTGAAAATCCCAAACGTGAAAATGGATAAGCTAGGTTCAAAAACATATGATGCGGTGTTCATTGGTTATGCACAAAATAGTAGAGCATATCGGTTTTTAGTAATTGGGTCAGATCGGCAGGATTATGCACCTAATACTATTAAGGAGTCCGATGATGCAACATTCTTTGAGAATGTATTTCCTATGAAGGAAAAGAGTAAAGCTGTAGTGCATAAAGAAGATGGATCATCATCTTCTATTCCAAGAATTGAAGATTCGGATACCAATGTAGAGGTTAGGAGATCTAAAAGAACCAGAATAGAGAAGAATTATGGAGATGACTTTTATACTTATATGGTGGAGAATGAGGATCCTTTGACATTTAGTGAGGCTATGTCATCTAGTGAATCTCCTTTATGGAAGGAAGCGGTACAGAGTGAGATGGATTCAATCCTTGCACATGGGACGTGGGTTCTAACGAATCTACCTCCAGGGTTTAAACCCATTGGGTGCAAGTGGATCTTTAAAAGAAAATATTATCCTGATGGATCCATTGAAAAGTACAAAGCTAGATTAGTGGCTAAAGGGTATAGTCAAAAGGAAGGTCAAGATTTCTTTGACACGTATTCTTCTGTGACCATGATAACAACAATTAGAGTGCTTATTGCATTGGCAGCTCATTATAACCTCCAAATCCATCAAATGGATGTCAAAACAGCATTTTTAAATGGTGAATTAGAGGAGGAAATCTATATGGAGCAGCCTGAAGGTTTTGTAGTTCCAAGTCAAGAAAGAAAAGTATGTAAGTTAATTAGATCTCTCTATGGGTTAAAACAGGCTCCTAAGCAATGGCATCAAAAGTTTGATAATGTTCTTCTTTCTAATAATTTTGTTGTATGTACATCAGATAAATGTCTATATTGAAAGTCTTTTAACGATAGTTTTGTGATGTTATGTTTGTATGTTGATGACATTTTATTGTTTGGTGATAATGTGGATCATATCAATAAGGTTAAGGGCTTCCTTAACAAGAATTTTGATATGAAAGACTTAGGTCTTGCCAAAGTCATACTGGGCTTAAAGATTGATAGGACTTCTAATGGAATAGTTGTAAGTCAATCACACTATGTGGAGAAGATTCTAAAGAAGTATGGTTACTTCGATAGAAAACCTGTCAGTACGCCGTATGATTCAAGTGTAAGACTAAAGAAAAATCTTGGGGAAAGTGTGTCACAACTTAGATATTCACAGATGATAGGAAGTTTGAGTTATCTGGCAAACTGCAGTAGACCAGATATATCCTATGCTGTGGGAAGACTAAGTAGATACACTAAGAGCCCTAATGAATCTCATTGGATTGCCATTGAGAGAGTATTCAGATATCTGAAGGGAAGTGTAAATTTTGGTTTACATTATTCCGGGTTCCCTGCTGTATTAGAAGGATATAGTGATGCTAATTGGGTATCAGATTCTGATGAAACAAAGGCCACGAGTGGTTATGTATTTACACTTGGTGGTGGGGCAGTTGCATGGAAATCTTCCAAGCAAACTGTGATAACAAGATCTACTATGGATGCTGAGTTAGTAGCTCTTGATAAAACTGGAGGAATGGCGGAATGGCTTAGGGATCTATTAATAGATATACCCTGGTTAAATAAACCAATTCCTGGAATATTGATTCACTGTGATAGCCAATCAGCGCTTGATAAGGTTAAGAGTAAGAATCATAATAAGAGGTCCTCCAGGCATATTGAACTAAGGTATAAAATCTTGCGCAAGTTGACTACATCGGGAATCATTACCTTAAGTTTCATACGATCAGCGGATAACTTGGCTGATTCGTTTACTAAAGGGTTGTCGGCAGGACAAGTCCTTAACTCATCTAGGAGAATGGGGCTTAAAGCCTATGATTTAAGTCATCGTTAGTAGCAACCCAATCTCTCTGAGTGGAGATCCCACGACGAAGATTCAATGGGTAACAACAAGCTAATGCGTGATTTGGAGAGCACTATTATAATAAATTGTATGCTCGTTCCCGTGAAGTGATGAGAGTGCTCTACTGCATATGAAACAGGATGACGAAAGTCTTAACGAGGTCAAGGCTTAAAAAGCAGGGTATTTTTATGCAGATTACCCTTGGAGACTGTCACTTATATGAGTGCCACTGAGGTCGCAGTTAAGGAGAACGAGGGCTTGTTCTCTAATGTGCAACTCATGAAAAGATACAAGGCGCATGGCCATAAAGTGCTACCCCGAATGATCTCGAAAAGGGAGTTACTCTAACTGTTAAGTTTGTCAAAGCTCTTGCTTTAAGGTTCAAGTTCAAGACTTAGTTCACTTCGAACTTGTGAGAGTGGCGGCCTACCAAACTAGGTGTAGGTTCAAACCCGCAAGGTACCTATCGCCGAAAACTTAGAGTACTATTGCTCAATATCTCATTCATGTGTCGTATGCATTTTTAGTGTATAGAATGGTTTAATATCAAGTCATGGTGGGGATTGTTGAAATTTGACTTGATATTAAACAAATTAATTTGAAAATGCTGCGATCGATCGGCAAAAATGACGCGATCGATCGTATTACGATCGACCGTGATAAACACGATCGATCGTATTTACTGGAATATTAGGATTTGTGCACCGCAATAAAACGGTCGATCGTGTTTTTAGGCTAAATAAGGCGGTAGATCGTAAAGCGATCGATCGGCTTATAAAGCGATCGATTGCATAAGCGGTTACAGAAAAAAATGGCCGTTTCTCTGCGGAAAAGTGCGTCTCTTCTTCCAGAAAAGACCCAAATGCGTTCTTCTATAGATAGAGAACGATTTTCTACAGAGAAGGGTTACAGAAACAACAAAATAATTCATTCTTCTTCTCTCTTGATTCTTGGTCCATCATTGAGCAATAGAATCTCCGCTGATTGAGATCCAGTCAGTTTGATTTGAAGTGCACATTTAAACTGACGGTGTGGTTCGTTGTATCTCGGGAACGGAACGCGATTTTCGCCTGTGCACGGAGGGCGGCGTATCTGTTTCAAGGACAACGCATATCGTGCCTCGAACCTGGTTCATTCTTATACTCATTCTAGTAATTTTAAGTGTATATTTGTCATTTTATGTGCATAATTTAGTAGTATTTCAGCCCTCTTTTATGTGACAATCCCAACAGATATCTCCGCCTACGCCAACCGTCATGCTTTCATCCACGTCCCCAGCTGGGTCCGCGAGCTGCGCAGCGAGCGCCGCCAGCTCGATTTCGTCGAGCGCCGCGGCGTCGTCGCACCGGCGGAGGATTACGTGTCCTCCGTCTGGGGGCGCAAGTGCCGGACGCACCTGGACCTGAGGAAGCACTTGGGAGAGGGAGAAGAAGCTTGTCCGGCTGAGGTCGCTGAAGGGGAAGAAGAAGCGGAAAAAGTGTAAGGAGAGGTTTGTAAGTAAATATGGGTTCTTGTCCCATTTTACTTGTCTTGATTGAGAGGAGTCGGCTCTCTCGTGCAAGTGTAGGCATGTGGAGTAGTTAGGCTTCCGTGGGCCCGGTCCACACTAAATTGGAAGAGACACTGTAATCATCACCGATCCGGAAATCACTTATTTGGAATTAGCTGTTTTGGTACGACCAAAATGGAATTGTCAAATAAGAGTCACCATATTGGAAATCTGTTGAGCAATTTCAGGAAACCGAAATTGGCATGATTTTGTAACTGATTTATGCCTTATTAAGGGCAATGGAGGGGACGCCCTCCATGCTAATGAAATAGGCGACTTTTGGTTGAAATCGCAATTTTGATTTGGTGATCTTGATTTCGTTGGGTGAAAAAGCTAATTCGGAGAATATAGCTTTTCACAACGTTCTACACTCAATCGGTGAAGGATTTGGTGTTCTCGGACATATTCTAATCCGTGGAGTGATTCGTAGGCACAAAGGCCGAAGGTTAGTGATTCCAATTTGATAATCTTTGAGCTTTATTTGTTGTTTGAAGGAAAAACCCAATTTTTGAGAACCCACATCAAACGGATAAAAATCCTAAATTCGCTTCCGTTGCGGCTCGATTACCCTTCATTGGTATCGGAGCATTGGATCCGTTGTGGTGTGAGAGTTCCAAGAGATTTGTGGGAGTTTTCCTCGCGGTTTTTGCCGACTGAAAATCTCGATTTTTACAGTCGCGATCGATCGGCGTCAAGAACGATCGATCGCTCGAAAGTAAAATCGGAGAAGACGACTGGTCACGGTCGATCGGCATCGATCGCCATCGATCGCCATCATTCGCCATCGTTCGGCATCGATCGTAAAGTCTCTTAAAAAAGGGCAAAACGGTCGATCGGCTTCGATCGGCATCGATCGGCATCGATCGCCATCGTTCGGCTTCGATCGGCATCGATCGCCATCGATCGGCATCGATCGGCGTCGATCGGCATCGATCGGCGTCGATCGTTGAGTTGCTTTGAAAGAGGGAAACGATCGATCGGCACGAATTGCGATCGATCGTATCTACTGTAATTTGTGCAAAATTGACAGCGGAAAGCTGCGATCGATCGGGTATTTGACACGATCGATCGGCGGGATAAAATTTGAAAAACTAATTAATATTGAAGCAGTATTTGTGCCACTTGATTATATAATTGTTGATAGTTAATTAGTGATTCAAACTGTGCTGTTTTTACACTAATTGTCCTGTTCCATTGATTGTAGATTTTTATCTTCAATTTGATTGGAATACTTGCTTGGTTTCATAAAAGTTGCAATGGCTTCCCGCATGGTCTCCAGTGAGTTGGCAAAGACTGAAAAGTTGAATGCCACCAATTTTGTTACCTGGAAGAGGCGCATCCGTCACATTCTGTTCCTTGACGACTTGGGTCATGTGATAGACCAAGTTATTGAACCAACGGGTGAACATAGTACTGCTACTCAAAAGAGAGAGTACGAGAAGTTCCGCATGGAGGATGCACAAGCAAGGACTACGATGCTTACCTTTATGGAGCCTACTATGGAGTTGCTTTTTGAGAGGCACAAAACGGCCAAAGAAATGTATGAGGCCATTGAGAGGAGGTATGGAGAGCATACTGAGGCACACATCAGGTTGCTCCACACTGGCTATACCAACATGAGGATGGAGGAGGGCAAAAATGTGCTTGAGTACATAAATGCCATGACCATTATTGCTAGTGAGTTGGAGATGCTTGGAGATTTAATTTCATTGGGGGTCTAAGTGTCTACGATACTCACTAGTCTCCCTCCATCATGGGAAGCAGTTGTGGTGGCGTTGAACCTGAGTGACAAGAAACTCACTCTCGATGACCTTACTGCCAAGCTGGGCTTGGAGCAGGAAAGGAGAGAGCATATGAGGGCCTCTAATGCATCTGCCAACCTTGCTCACCATGTTGGCTCTAAGAAAGGTAGGTCCTATGTTGGCACTTCAAAGAAGAACTTCAAGAGGAAAAGAAAGAAGCCTCAGTTCCAGGGTGGAGACAAGGCCAAGAACAAGAAGAAGGGAGCCTGCTTTACTTGTGGCCAGATGGGTCACTTTAGCAGGAATTGTCCTAATGGATCCCAGGGCAACGAGAAAAAGAAACAGCAGGGTGGAGGAAAGGACATAGTTTGTATGATTTCTGAGGCACTAATTGTGAACACTAACACTAGAGGTTGGTGGCTTGACTCGGCTGCAACCCGTCATGTGGCAATGGCAAAGGAGTCTTTTGCTGAGATGAAAGAGATTAGTCCCGGAGAGCACAAGATCTACATGGGAAATAACACCTATTGTGACGTGCTGGGGATTGGCTCTGTTCGTGTTCCTCTCTTAGGAGGAAACACTCTGGTCCTCACAGATGTCTTGTATGCACCTACTATTCGTAGGAATCTGATTTCAATCCCTCTACTGACTCAAAAGGGATTTGAAATCAGGTTCAAGGGTGGCAAGGGAACTGTGGGGCAGAAGAATAATATTTTATTTACTGCTTCTTTAGTTGATGGTTTATTCAAACTTGATGTATCCAATGATTTTGCTAATAATGAAATGATTGATTATGAGTATGTTGCTTGTGTTGCTGTTGATAATGCATTGTTATGGCATTTACGCCTTTGTCATGTGAATGCGTCAAAATTACACCGAATGTCGGGTAGTGGGTTACTACCTAGAATAAGTGATAATTTGCGCACGTGTGAGGATTGCCTATCTGGCAAAATGACTAGGCTACCCTTTCCGAAAGGACAACGAGCAATTGACCTTTTAGAGGTCATTCACTCAGATATTTGTGGGCCTATAAACGTCAAGACTCAAAGGGGTATGATGTATTTCATTACATTCATAGATGACTATTCAAGATATGGTTATGTGTACTTGTTATCGAGAAAGTCCGATGCCTTAGAAAAATTCAAGGAATTTAACGCTGAGGTTGAGAACCAATTAGGACGGAAGATTAAAGTTCTGAGAACAGACAGAGGTGGTGAGTACACATCTGATTTGTTCAAGGACTATTGTACAAACCAAGGAATAGTGCATCAGTATACTTTACCGTATACCCCTCAGCAGAATGGAGTCGCTGAAAGACGTAATAGGACATTGATGGACATGGTAAGGTCCATGTTAAACCACTCTGAACTAGGAACGCAGTTTTGGGGTGAAGCACTAGACACCGCTGTTTATGTACTAAATCGGATACCTTCTAAGTCGATCAAATTGACCCCATATGAGTTATGGACGGGAAGACGTCCAAACTTTTCGAACTTGAGAGTGTGGGGGTCAAAGGCCCATGTGAGGGTGCCTAATCAACTAAGAACTAAGTTGGATCACAAGACCATAAAATGTAATTTTATAGGTTATTGTGACCATTCGAAAGGGTATCGATTTGTAGTACACCATGATGATGGGACAGTGGGGGTAATAGAGTCTAGAGATGCTTATTTTCTTGAGGAAGATATAGACCTTAAATCTCCTAGTCAGAAAGTGGAACTCTTTGAAATTGAGAAAGAGAAAGTTACTGTCACTAGTAATGAACAAGTGATAGGTAACACATCCAATGAGGATGTTGAAAATCGAACATCAAGAGAGCGTAGACCTTCAATTTTGTTGAAGGATTACTATGCCATGCTTGGTGAAGATGAGATATCGATAGATGAACCTGTACTTAGTGATCCAGTCACATTTGAGCAGGCGATGTGTAGTCCAGATTCCAAGGAATGGCGGAAGGCTGTTCAAGAGGAAATGGATTCAATCTTGAAGAACAAAGTCTGGGAGATTGTTGACTTACCAGACGAACGGAAACCCATTGGGTGTAAGTGAATCTTCAAGAAGAAGCACAAAGTTGATGGATCAATAGAGAAGTACAAAGCTAGACTTGTGGCGAAAGGTTTCACACAAGTAGAGGGCATAGACTTCAAGGAGACTTATTCTCCAGTGTCCAGGTTCATCTCGATCCGATGTTTGTTGACAATTGTGTCATACTTAGATTTAGAGTTGCACCAGATAGATGTAAAGACTGCCTTCCTAAATGGTGATTTAGAGGAGGAGATTTACATGGAACAACCCGAGGGGTTTGTTGTTTCCGGAGAGGAAACTAAAGTGTGCAAACTTATTAAATCATTGTATGGACTGAAACAATCGCCAAGACAATGGTATTTCACTTTTCACAAGGTGATAAGTGAATATGGCTTTGTGGCCAATGATTATGACCATTGTGTATACTCCTTTAGAGATGGGAGTAGATTTATGATATTGTCACTATATGTAGATGACATATTATTGTTGGGGAATGAGACTAGTATGATTCTCAGTCTTAAAGAATGGCTCAAGACCCAATTTGAAATGAAAGATATGGGTGAGGCATCTTACATCCTCGGGATGAAGATTGAGAGAGATAGAAAAGCGAGGAGGCTAAGTATATCTCAAGAATCGTACATTGAGAGTGTTTTGAAACGCTTTGACGTGATTGGTTGGAAGACCATAGATTCGCCCATCTATAAAGGGACAGTCTTGTCCGAAAGAATGGCACCTGCATCAGACGAGGAACGTCTGAAGATGCAATTTGTACCATATGCGCAGGCTATTGGCAGCTTGATGTATGCCATGAACTGCACTCGACCTGATTTGGCTTTTGTAGTAAGCCTTGTGAGTCGATATCAAGCTAACCCAGGTATGCAACACTGGCAAGCTATAAAGCGGGTGTTCAGATACTTGCTGGGTACCAAGGATATGAAACTCACATATCAGGCTGAGAACCTGTCATTGGAAGGCTATAGTGATTCGGACTATGCCGGGTGTAAGGATGACAGAAAATCCACTGCCGGTTATGTTTTTATGCTTGGTGGCGGCGCCGTGGCATGGGCTAGTAAGAAGCAAAAATGCGTTACTAAGTCCACGATGGAAGCTGAGTTTGTTGCATGCAGTTTAGCAGCTTCCGAGGCAGTTTGGATTAAAGAGTTTCTAGCTGGGTTACAGCTAGAACAGTGGACTGATGCTCCTGTCCAAATTTATTGTGATAATTTGGCAACTGTGTCGACACTCCGTAATGGGGAGATCAGTTCAAGAGCTAAGCACATAGAGGTGCATTACTTTTACGTGTTTGACATGCTACAACGGGGAAAGTTGACAGTGAGTCATCTTCCTACGGTTGAGATGTTAGCTGATTCGTTAACGAAGGCCTTAGCGACGGATCTATTTGTAAAACATGTTCATAGTTTTGGATTACGACAGGACTAGTGCACGAGTCACTGTGGATCGCAAATATGAATAAAGAACCCATAGTGGGGGATGTAAGTAAATATGGGTTCTTGTCCCATTTTACTTGTCTTGATTGAGAGGAGTTAGCTCTCTCGTGCAAGTGTAGGCATGTGGAGTAGTTAGGCTTCCGTGGGCCCGGTCCACACTAAATTGGAAGAGACACTGTAATCATCACCGATCCGGAAATCACTTATTTGGAATTAGCTGTTTTGGTACGACCAAAATGGAATTGTCAAATAAGAGTCACCATATTGGAAATCTGTTGAGCAATTTCAGGAAACCGAAATTGGCATGATTTTGTAACTGATTTATGCCTTATTAAGGGCAATGGAGGGGACGCCCTCCATGCTAATGAAATAGGCGACTTTTGGTTGAAATCGCAATTTTGATTTGGTGATCTTGATTTCGTTGGGTGAAAAAGCTAATTCGGAGAATATAGCTTTTCACAACGTTCTACACTCAATCGGTGAAGGATTTGGTGTTCTCGGACATATTCTAATCCGTGGAGTGATTCGTAGGCACAAAGGCCGAAGGTTAGTGATTCCAATTTGATAATCTTTGAGCTTTATTTGTTGTTTGAAGGAAAAACCCAATTTTTGAGAACCCACATCAAACGGATAAAAATCCTAAATTCGCTTCCGTTGCGGCTCGATTACCCTTCAAGGTTTATCTCCGGGAATACCAAGAATGTGGCGGAGAGGGAGCTAATTGTGCCGAAGATTTGGTACGAGCTGGCGGGGAGCAGCGGCGGGTGGGGGTGTTTGTGAGGACGGTGGAGGATAAGCCGCAGGCTGCGGATGCGGTGCTGAAGAAGCAATACAGCATTCGATGAGCAGCGGCGTGGATTGGCTGTTTCTTGTGTCGGACGATTCGGATTTTCTTGAAATGCTGCGGAGGGCGAGGGAGTTCTAGCTCGATACGGTGGTGAAAGTGAAGAGGAAGACGACTATTTTTTACATTGATCGATCTAGGTCAGTGAGTTCTCTGGCTTTGGTGCATAATTTTGTTGAATTGTTGAGACATTGTTCGGCATTGCTGTTTCTACTTGTTTCCTGATATCTTAATCATTAGTAATTTGCATATATAAGCTTAAGTAGCTAGCCATGCAGAATAATAATACTTGTTTCCAGAGTGTATATCTGAATTTTTTTAGAAAACAATCGTACCTTGTTCACTTTACCTTGTACAGTATAATTTGTTAAACTAACTGCTCTTAGATTTCTATTAGTGTTGAGATTAGGAATTTTTAATTGAATATCACCAGTTATTAATCGTATTATGATGATTTAAGTTACCTAAATACTGGCCATACAGGACTGATATGCATTGCTTCGAAGTTAGCCTAAGAATTAATTAAGTTTAGACATGATACCATTGTTGTCATGTGTTCCTATTGGATTCTTTAATAATCTTTTATGGTGGTTTATGATTGGCTATTGGGATACAAAATTAGCTAGCACAAAAATGTCAGGCAGCAATATATGACTTCGTTGAAAGCAAATTATGTTGCATATACGAATTCCATTACTGTCATCTACTAAGTCAAGTATGCTACTTTGAAAATGTAGCCTTTAAAATAAAACCATTGCTTTGCGACAAAATCCTTGTTCAGAATTATCAGGTTTCAGGGTTTTACAATGCATCGGCTACATATGTGATATGACGAATGATAGTTTGCATTTTCAAAAATTAAAACTTAGCTCAACGAAGAACTTATGCCATCCCTAGGAAAGAGTTCGCTGTTTTTTCTTGGCAGAAGACCACACATAGAGGGATTTGAGGGGGTGAGAGTGTGAGGATTGAAGTGAAACTGTTGATAATGGTGTGCCAACAAAAGAGAAGTCTTTTGGTGATTTATATGTCATGTTGTGTTTGTATGTTGATAACATTTTAATATTTGGTGATAATGTGGATCGTATTAATAAGGTTAAGGGTTTCCTTAACGAAAATTTTGATATGAAATACTTGGGTCTTGCTAAGGTCATACTGGGCTTGAAGATTGATAGGATTTCTAAAGGAATAGTTGTGAGTCAATCACACTATGTGGAGAAGATTATAAAGAAGTATGGTTATTTCGATAGAAAACTTGCCAGTACGCTGTATGATTTTAGTGTAAGACTAAAGAAAAATTGTGGGGAGAGTGTCACAACTTAGATATTCACAACTGATAAGAAGTTTGAGTTATCTGGCTAACTGCAGTAGATCGAATATAACCTATGTTGTGGGAAGACTAAGTAGATACACTAAGAGCCTAAATGAATCTCATTGGACTGTTGTTGAGAGAGTATTCAGATATCTGAAGGGAAGTGTAAATTACGGTTTACATTATTCCCGGTTCCCTATTGTATTAGAAAGATACAATGATGCAAATTGGGTATCAGATTATGATGAAACAAAGGCCACTAGTGGTTATATGTTTACACTTTTATACTTGGTGGTGGGGCGGTTGTATGGAAATCTTCCAAGCAAACTGTAATAATAAGGTCTACTATGGATGCTGAGATATTAACACTTGATAAAATTTGAGAAATGACGGAATGGTTTAGGGATCTTTTGATAGATATACCTTGGTTAAATAAGCCAATTCCTGAAATTTTGATTCACAGTGATAGCCAATCAGCACTTGATAAGGTTAAGAGTAATAATTATAATAAGAGGTCCTTCAAGCATATTAAACTAAGGTATAAAATCTTGCACAAGTTGACTACCTCGGGAGTCATTACTTTAAATTTCATACAGTTAGTGGATAATTTGGCTGATTTGTTTATGAAAGGATTGTCGACAGGGCAGGTCCTTAACTCATCTAGGGGAATGGGGCTAAAAGCCTATGATTAAGTCATCGCTAGTAGTAACCCAATCTCTATGAGTGGAGATCCCACGGCAAAGATTCAATGGGTAACAATAAGCTAATGCGTGACTTGGAGAGCACTATTTTAATATATTGTATGCTCATTCCCGTGTTATGATGAGAGTGTTCTAGTGCATATGAAACAGGCTGACAAAAGTCTTAATGAGGTCAAGGCCTATATGGTAGGGTATTCTGAGTGCCACTGAAGTCACAGTTAAGGAGAACGAGGGTTTATTCTCTAATGTGCAACTCATGAAAAGATACAAGGTGCATGGCCGTAAAGCGCTACCCCGAATTATCTCGAAAAGTGAGTTTAGGTTTGTCAAAACTCTTGCTTTAAGGTTCAAGTTCAAGACTCTCTTCACTTCGAACTTGTGAAAGTGGAGGCTTACTAAACTAGGTGTAGGATCAAACCCGCAAGGTACCCATTGCCGAAAACTTAGAGTACTATTGTTCAATGACTCATTCATATGTCGTATGAATTCTAGTGTGTAGACTAGTTTAATATCAAGTCATGATGAGGATTGTTGAAAATTTACCTTGAATTAAACAATTTGGGTGCAGCGATCGATCGCGCAAATTGACGCGATCGATCACGATCGGCCTTGAGTGATCGATCGTATCTACTGGATTTTTCATAACTTTGTGTTACACTGAGTCCCGATCGATCGCCTGATAAAGTGATCGATTATTACAACGATGATCGTTTAAAATTAAACCCTTGCAAGTGCACAAGGCAATTGTACTACGACGAGTATAGAAAGGGTTGTCGAACCTCAAAGACAGTTAAATACTTTACCAAATTCAAGAGAAAAGTTGCAGTTTTTAGTTACTCTAAGGAAGGCAATGAACTTTAACTAAACTAAGCTGTGAGATTAATCAATGGAGAGAATTATCAAGGCAATGAATCCACCACTAGACATGCAATTACTACTTTTGATTATTATTGCATGCAAATTGGCATGATATGGTAATTCGTATCCTTGGTCGAACACATGAATTACTAATGAATTCACTAACATTCTTGGTCGGACACGAAAGTTCATCCACTATGGTGTAATCAATCCTATCCTTGGTCGGGCATAGAATCAATTACAAACCTGTTCTTGGTTAGACACAGGAATTAAAAAGATCTAATTTCATTCATATCTAATAAGTCTATGGTCAAGCACTCAAGAGAATACTCATGAAATAACATTAAGTACAAATCACATCAACTTTATTAAATGAAACTAACAAGAGTAGCAATATACATGTCTAGGACTTCATCTAGACAAGGAATTTAGTTACACATAGAAAGAGAGAAAAGAAAAGCCTGTTTTGATAGTTCCATTGGCATGGATCTCTTCTTCTTCTTTGGCTCCAAAAGACTCCATCTCTTGCTCTTCTCTAGCCTCTAAGATCTACTCTCTAATGCCCAATACGTTCTCCCTTAAAGCATATATATAGGGGTGAAGGAAACCCACAAAATCCCCTTCCAAATTCGAGTCAAAATAGGACAAAACGCAATTTTTTGCATACGACGATCGATCGGCACTGTTCACCTATCGATCGATTACTGTTCATGAAAACATTCCAGTAGATATGATCGATCGAATAGTGACGATCGATTGCAAAAATTTCATTTTTTTGCTCAGGCACCTAATACTATTAAGGAGTCCGATGATGCAACATTCTTTAAGAATGTATTTCCTATGAAGGAAAAGAGTAAGGTTGTAGTGCATAAAGAAGATGATTCATCATCTTCTATTCCCATAATTAAAGATTTTGATACCAATCTGGAGGTTAGAAGATCTAAGAGAACCAGAATAGAGAAAAACTATGGAGATGATTTTTATATTTTCATGGTGGGGAATAAGGATCCTTTAACTTTTAGTGAGGCTATGTCGTCTAGCGAAGCTTCTTTATGGAAGGAGGCGGTACAGAGTGAGATGGATTCTATATTTACACATGGGACGCAGGTTCTTATGAATCTACCTCTAGGGTTTAAACCAATTAGGTCAAGTGGATATTTAAAAGAAAATATTATTCTAATGGATCCATTGAAAAGTACAAAGCTAGATTAGTGGCTAAATATTATAGTCAAAATGAAGGTCAAGATTTATTTGACACGTATTCTCTTTTAACTATGATAACTACAATTCGAGTGCTTATTGCATTGGCAGCTCATTATAACCTTGAAATCCATTCTTGGTCAAGAAAGAAAAGTATGTAAGTTAATGAAATCTCTGTATGAGTTAAAACAAGCTCCTAAACAATGACATCAAAAGTTTGATAATATTTTTCTTTCTAATAACTTTGTAATGTGTACTTCTAATATCTCTGAGGACCTTTCACGTGAGTTCTTGAATTGAAGCTGCTGAAACGTGGCTGAGTTTTTCTCAATACATGGAGAGATCCAAAGATAGTTCTGAGGCTCAGAATGTCATGAAAGTCGGAGAGCGGAAGATCTATGTGGGCAAAAGCATATGACATACTGGAGATCTGTTGCATCTGTGTGCAGCTGATTACACCCGTATCCTGAGTGTTGTATTGCTTGTGTCATTTATAAGCTTACAATTGGATTTCTATCCTCACTCCCTCAGTTGACCAAGGAAATCTTGAAGTCTGTTATACATCTATACAGGCCAATGTGGGCTTGAAATGCAATGTTTTATTTTCTCATAGAATTCATAACTCAATTTTTGTTGATGTTGATGAAGACTCCACAGTGATGAATGATAATGCTCTTTTAGATTATATGGCGTGCATAAATCGATGGCGTTTACTTTGGCACTTGGGTTATAGTCAAATTTTATATATTGTCTAGCAGTTGGTTGTCACCAAATAGATGTTACTGAACAGCTAGGAAGCACGATACGGCATTTTTGCCCCATAGCCATATCCGATATGTATCAGATAAGGATACACCATCGATACGGCACGCCATCGATACAGCTGCCTGCATATCCATGGCGTGTACGATTTTTTTTTATGAAATCTTCTTAGGTATAAAAAACCTTTTTTCTTCATTAAAAAAGATTTTTATATGAAATCTTTTTTCTTCATTATGCTTATTGTTTGTTTTGACACTAAGACCAACCTAAAATGTGTTTTAAAAATATAAAAAAAATATTTTTTTAACAAACGTATCAGTACTTTTTGAAAATTGCCGTATCACCATACCTGTATCGTATCGTATCGCCGTATCCATATCCGTATAGGTGCTTCCAAGCTGAACAATATATTACAAGTAAAACTACAAGGGTGCCCTGCAATAAGGGTCAATATGCGGAGGCCTCGTGGAAGTAGTTCATCTTGACGGACCTTTGGATTTCAACAGGCATAGGAATGTGTTCTATTTCACAGACTTTTACTGATTTTATTATAGACATTGGTATGCATCTTGACTACCAAGAAGTGAAATTCTTGGATAAGATTGATCCATTAAGGAACTTAAAGTCGAGGTTGAAAATCAGCTAGGTAGAACTAAAGCTTTTAAGGCCTGATAGATGTGGTTAGTACAACTCGAATATTCTTGTTGACTGTGAGAGCCATGTAATACTTGATCAAATGATTATGCAATTTATTCCCTAACAGACTGGTGTACTGAAAGGTGAAATCGCACCCTACTAGTTGAGCCATTCTGAGTTACGATTGCAGTTTTGGGACAAGGCCTTGTCCACTGCGCCTGAGACCTGCATCGTGTCTCTTTTTTATTATGGTAAATTGCACATAACCCTTTTGAATTATGGTGAAATTGTGTGTAACCCCTACAAATTATGAAAATAGGCACATTACCCTATTTTTAAAATTTTAGGATAATTTTACCCTCAATATCTCCTCCTGCTTGTACTGCAAATTTAGGGCCTATCAATAGCCATGGAAACATGGCAAATAGTTAGCTTTTCAAAAAAGGGGGAAAGCTAGGAAGCACCAATACGGCAATTTTGCCCCCGTATCCGTATCCGATACGTATCGGATATGGATATGCCATTGATACGGCTGCCTGCGTATCGATGGCGTATCAGATTTTATTTTATTTTTTAAAAAAGCCGATACGTCTCCGATATGTTTTCGATACGCCTCCGATACGTTTCCGATACGTTTTGGTGTAATTTGGGCAGGAATCCCATTTCTTCCTGTTGAGTATTGAATTGTCTTTCATTCTATCAGCTTTCAATATCTACATTGCTTTACCAACTCATGTTAAAAGCATGGAGCTGATGACTCCTCAACTTAATAATTTAATAGATTATAGATTTCCTTCTCTTTCTTGTATCTTCCACACCAAAAATCTCATTCAACCACCCTTTCTACAACTAAGGTCATGACATAGAATTAGATAATTTATTTGGTTTCTTCCTTTTGGGAAAAGATGTTGTATGAGAACTTGCGCATGACCCAACTACTGTCTCATCACTTCTATAGCTCAAACATGCAACATCTAACACCCCAATTGGACTCCGTGGCACCGAAAACATGGACCACTAGCACATTTCATAGGCTGCTAGTTCTGAGCCAAGTCTTGAATTAGCACATAACACCTTGAAACTCTATCTTGCAGTTCAGAGACAATACAATATTGAATGATTGAGCAAATGTTACTCAGAAACAAAAATTACTGTTTTAATGAACATTATATAATTTTTTTTTGCTATAACAATGAACATTATATAGTTGACTAAGTATTGAGCTGTCAACATTTTACCTCATCAGCATATACTAAACCAGATATGGCATTGTTGAATTTTATAGAGTGAGTTTCCTCACTACAAAGATGGCTACGGCTGCTGCAATTTCTAAAGGCCTAAATTTTAGAAATTCAAAACCTGCAACACAAAATAGGTGCTAACACAAAATAGGTGCTTATTATTAGTTTTGACACCTTAAAATGTATTTTTAAAATATAAAAAATATTTTTTTAACAAACGTATCCCCGACGTATCGTATCGGGACTTTTTAAAAATTGCCATATCGCCGTACCCGTATCGTATCGCCGTATCCGTATCGGTGCTTCCTAGGGGGAAAGCGAGGCACATGGCAGTTGTCAAGGAATATGTTGGTGGTCTATCTCCACCGCTTTTGCCAGTGATAAAGGGGCACGATGGAGGGAAGAGAAAGGTGGGTTTATTAGTAAAGAAGAGGGGTAAATTTATCTTCTTTTATAAGTAATAGGGGTCAAGTGCAATTTACCCTTTTTATTATCTGCTAAAATGTCTGCTTGAAGAAACTGTAAGACAAGGTCCATCTACTCTAACTGATGTAATTATGTCTTTCGGAGTAAGGATCTTTATATGCACTATTTTTGTTTTTTGGCAATAACATGCATTACTACTTTTTTGCGGGGTTACAATGTATTACTACTTGTTAGTTGTTTTGTGAAATAATGTATCCGGTTTTCATTTTATTCCTCAATTGGTTCCTCTGTAAGATAAGGTCCATCTACTCTAACTGATGTAATTATGCCTTTCGGAGTAAGGATCTTTATATGCACTACTTTTTTTTTTGGCAATAACATGTATTTCTACTTTTTTGCGCTTCATGCTGCGAGACTGCACGTAATTAGCTCTCCTCGAGTTTGGCAGGATAAATTATCGACTTTAATGAGATTCTGATTGTCATCTCTTAATGATCCTTTCTGTATTGCTTTTTTACCAAGGTGAACTGAAAGAAGTCAATACCTAACGAAATTAGTTTAACAATTAGCTTGACAGATATTATCAACTCAAAACATTTCAGTTTTTAGGAGCTGAAGTTCAAATATTTTACTTATGTGGTGGCTATAGTTTTATGAACTGAATTTCAAAGATTATACTTTTGTGGGGGCTATAGTATGAAGTGTGGCATTGCTACTATCTACTGCTGATGGTTCAATATGTACAACTTAGAACTTGAAATTTTGGCCTTTTTTTTTAAAAAAAAAAAAGCTTTGCCTCATACTTTCAAGATGACCAATCCAGAAGCCTGGGGGAATAGGGTCTAGATTTAAGGCATTGTTAGGATTTTCGAAATTCTCACATGTACCAATGTGCAGATATCATCTTTAAAACAGCTATGTTTTTATGAACTGTAAGTTCGATGTTTTTGCTTTTGTGGTGGCTACAATATAATTAAGTGTGCCATTGCTGCCGTCTACCTCATGGTTCAATATGTTTAACTTGTGAATTGAAATTGTTGCCTCATTTTCAAGATGACTTTTCTAGTAGGTGGAGCAACAGTCTCTATGTTTAAGGCATTGTTAGATTTTCAAAGTTCTAGCATCCTGGGTCATGCGCTGATATCATCTCTAAATAGCTAGGTAGAAATCAAGTTCTAGGGTTGGGTAGAGGTGGTTGGTACACCTCGTTATGCTTGTTGACTTCTGTAGGAGCATGTAATATCTGATCAAACCTAACAGATTGGTGTAGTCCAAAGACGAAACAACATCCTTCTTGGTATGGCGTAGCCTAAAGACCTGCATGATCTCTCTTTTGTATTAACTCACATGTACTGCTTGAAGAAAGTACGAAAGTACGTCAGATAATGCGCATCTTCTCCAACTGATGCAATTTTAACGATGTTATCATGCTTTGTGCCTCAGGAGTCGGGACAAGATCATCATCCAGCCACCTTCCAGGCTGAGCCATTTATTTATCACTTCCGGCCTAAGCGGGCTTTTGCCTAGTTGAACCGAGAAACCCTGACCTGGACACCATTCCGGCTGATCTACTGTGGAAGTTTTGTTCATGTACTACTCTTCTCATGACCTTTTTCTTTTGGTACATCAAAGCCTCTTAGAAACAGTGGTCTCAGGGATTTCAGAAGAGGATGAAAGCTTTGCTATAAAACAGCGGCAGGTCATTTTCAGTGATATCTAGGTTCAATCTTGACAGTGCTGATACACAAATCTTGGCATTTTGCCGGTGGCAGCTGCCAAAGCAGAAGCCCCACCATATTGCCGAGCTTGGCAACACCACACAGAGTGATGAAAGCGAGAGGACTTTGTATCTTGTTGATAGTCGGCCGGGAACAGAGATTGGGCCTCTGAACCTGGCCTTGTTGGTGGGCACAACTTGGGGCTTTTGGTTGCCACTGGCCCCTCCCCCTCCATCTCTTCAACCCAGCAGCCATTGATGATTATGATGCTGAATATAATTAATCATTATGGTTACTATTTTTCTTTTGACGACGTTGCAATCTTTCGTGCTCGCTCGCTCGCTCGATGCACGCCATGGCAAAGGCGTAGGGCCCGCATTCAGGGTGGGGCATGCATGTGGTTCGACTTCGATGAATGTTATCGCTCATGAGCGGCGGTAGCATTTTTCTTTTTTTATCTTTTTTAAACATAAAATGGCATTAACATTGAAAAGGATGGGGAAAGAGGAGTCGTCCAATTAAGTGAGATAGACCTATCCAGTATGACTCAACATCACACTTTGATGTGGCTTGTCAAACTGTTCAAAATCAAAACTTGATCTTTGACCCATGAGTTCTAGATTTTCTTCCCCACTCTTTAAGTGCTCCTTAACTACATTATGATAATTCGTCTTTGCTGGAGGGATCGACATGATGTTTACACTTCTTAATCTTAATACTTTTCCTCGTGCATTGAGTGTGTGATGTGCAAAGTATTTTTTTCCAAAGCAAGGGACCCAACATGCCGGGTCATAGTCATACTGTTTGGCCATCTACTACAACAGTTTGAGGGAGGCAATTCCTACGTCATCTCTACCAAACAAAAGTAGTGTAATATTAACTAGCCATTGGTTAACTATTGTAAATATTGCCATATTTTTTATTATAAAAAAATTGTAACGAAGGGTGTCTGAATTGAATTAAGGGTGTCAACGGGGCCGAGGATCTGACTCGGCTCAAATTTTGGCTTGGCTCGTGTAAAGCCCGGGCTTAACTTGAGCTCATCCCACTATAAGCCAAGCTCGAGCACAATAACACTCGATTGGTTCGGCTTGTTTAGACTTTGCTCAAACAAAGCTCGCCGTTTGGCTCATTATCAAGATAACTTGGCTTAAATAAGTGGTTAGGTGAGTTCCATGTTATTATTTGTAACCGTCAGATCAAGATCCAACAGCAATGGCTACAAATTGAATTGACCTCATATAAGATATATGAGAGCAATCTCATTTAAATTTTTCCCATAGAGGATGGTTTATATGAGATCGCTCTCATACAAGGAGCATGAAGCCAATCTTTTGGGTCATTGGATTTTGATCCGATGGTGGATATCAAATCAGTAGGTAAGTGAGTATGTTACATCAAGGGGTAAGTGACTTACATGTAACTGTTTGTAGCCGTCCAATCAAGATCCAACGGGTACGAATGGAATTGGCCTTATATAAGCTATATGAGAGCGATCTCATTTAAACTTTTCTCTATATATATATATAATATATATATATATATATAATATATATATATATATATAATATTTATAAAATTAGAAGGAAAAAAAATTTGAGCTTGGGTCTAACTTGAACCAAGCTTCCCTGTAGTAGGCACTCGAGCTCGAGCCGAACTACAAATATATTAACAAGTCAAGCCCGAGCTAGGAGGGTACGAGCTTCTTACGAACCAAGCTGAGCTCGGCCAAAATTTTAGATTTTGAGCTAGAACTTAGCCATGACCAAACTCGGCTCGTTTACACCCTTAGTCTGAGTCCTTAAGACTCGACTAGAAGGAGTAGGGCAATCAACCTCTTAGAGCACAGTATCATATGCACTGGGTAAATCGAGCTATAATCTCGGGTGGGTGGCCAACGGAGGACCTCCGCTTTAAGAAGCATGCCCTGGCCATCACACCAAACACCCCATTGGTTGCCGTACTAATCAAGCAACCGACAGTATCTATGAGAACAGTATTGACATAACGATTAACAACTAACAACTAATTAAGTAGATTGAAATATATGATACTCATTATAAGTAGATTGAAATATATGATACTACTAATGAGAGCAAGTAAGAATTCAACCATTCCATCTAGTTAGTCATGATGGGTTGGAGAGAAAATCGAGCACTTAAACCTCCAATCCCACTCCTTATGGTTTTATGCAGCAAATGCAATTAGGAAAAAGGTCAATCTGTGCCCTCCAATCCCACTCCTTTCTCACCACCTGGACTGTATCCTCCCGATTCAGGTGGGTTTTGGACAAAGGGCAGTGATAACCCTACATCAGATTCCTATTTCTATAGACAGCTGATGTGTATGGAAATGAGCTCATTTCTATACACATGTATGGAAATGTGTAGGAAATCTGATGTACAAATATCGTTTCTCTTGTATAAAACTGAGGGGATTGGCAGTTTGGCAGCCGAATAGTTGCCCTGCCCCTTCCAGTCATAAATATTTGTCCTTTGGCTTGCACTCTAGCCATTGGATTGAGATCCGACCGTGCACAAATGCAAGCAGGCAAAGCACGTAACAAAAGAAAAAATTAATAATAATGGAAAAAGGGAAAAGAAGAAGGGGCGGCGGAATCGACCAAAGCTTAAAATCCCAGTTGGTCGGGTGACATTTAGATGACGTTGTTTATATTCACACACCGCTTTCTCTTGTTCTTCAGGAAGCCAATGTATCTCCTCAGTACAAAAAAAAACCAATCAAATCGTGACACGTTCAAAAACTAACCGGTAAATAAATAATATGATCCTGCCAAAATTGCTTCAAAAAAGTCAAACTAATCAACACCGCAATTGCGTGGACGGAAAGCCCATCCATCTTCCCGCCACCACCGACCCAATCGACGGTCCAAAGATAGCCACGTCTCCCATCGATTCACGCCGCCGCACGAGTCACCCACACGTGTGTCGTCATCTCGTCCGGTCCCTGATGTCGGCGACGCCCTCCACGTGGCAGGCCCTATGACCGCCAAGTCGGCAAACCCTCTTTTGTCGCTTTCGCTTCCTGCGCTTGTATATAAATGGAAACCCCCCCAGTTGTCAGAAAGATAGCCCTCGTGATGCGGCTGCCGGCGGCGATGTCGGCCACCGAAATTTGCGGCGGCGGCGGAGGTGGTGGAGGTAGTGGGTGCGGCTCGTCGTCTTGCTCGAGCGCTGAGAGGGGCGAAGGCCGGGGAGTGGGGCGGCGGGCGGCCGCGCCGTATAGGGGGATACGGATGCGGAAGTGGGGGAAGTGGGTGGCGGAGATCAGGGAGCCGAATAAGCGGACGAGGATTTGGCTCGGGTCGTATGCGACACCGCTGGCGGCGGCGCGGGCTTACGACACGGCGGTGTTTATTTTACGGGGGCCGACGGCGCGGCTCAACTTCCCTGACTTGGCGGCGGAGGCGAGGGATGTTCGGGCGGGTGGCGGGCTATCGGCTGCGGTGATCCGGAAGCTGGCTGCGGAGGTGGGGGCGCGGGTGGATGCCGCGGCAGCCGCGGGGGCGGTCGATGAGGTCGCGTCCATCGCGAAAAAGCGGAAGAAGTTGCTGAAGCCTGATTTGAACCGGGTGCCGGATAGCTCCGATGACGACGACGGCGAGGAAGACGGCTGCGCCGATGGCAGATGACGACCGGCATGCGCTTAAGGCAGGATTTTTTAAATGTTTTGGGTAATTAATCAAGATTAATTAACCCAAATGACAATAGGGCGGGCCAGCGTAAATACACAAATTAATGGCCATGCGGTTACGGTGGTTTGTAGGAGTTTGTACTTTGTACTTTGTACTTTGTAGTAGTTTAGCTGCCTTTTAGGACTTCGACAAAAAGGGGATGAATATGTAAATGTGTGGGCGAAGCCCCCAAGTGTATTTTTGTGAATGTTGTACCTATGTTTGTACTAATTTCATCATGTTAGGTGATAATATGTAAATCTTCATCAATTTGGTTTTGCTACTTGTCAGTTGTACCTATGTTTGTCCTAATTTTATCATGTTAGGTGATAATAATATGTAAATCTTCATCAATTTGGTTTTGCTACTTGTCAGTTGTACCTATGTTTGTCCTAATTTTATCATGTTAGGTGATAATAATATGTAAATCTTCATCAATTTGGTTTTGGTACTTGTCGCGGTTTCGTGTTTGTATTTTTCTGTTTTTGGTGATTATACCATCGAATGTTTGTCCTAAGGCCGTTCGCTCATTAGCACATAGTTAGTTCATGCATGCCCACTATGTTTTTGCTTAGTCGCTGGTTAAATTCGATTACCTCTGATCGAGGGAGTGCAGGCCCTGAGCTCGAACCTTAGTTCTAGTCAATAGAGGAATTTTATCTCGTTCTTCAAAAGGATTGAAGAGATGCGGTGCTTTAAGAGGTCGGTTGCTCATTAATTGTTGGGTACTACGGACTCGAGACAGCCTAGCTGACGAAAAGAGAAAGGTCCTTATTAGCATTGTAGAAGAAATAACAATAACAATAACAAAATGAATGTCAATTTCCTTATCTGAAATCTTTTGGGACCATGGATTAGTGTGTATTTTCATGCTGCATGACAGCCATTGTAGCCCTGGATTAATTCATTCTAAATGCAGCGCATTGTTGTTAGTGTGTGTGTGTGTGTGTGTGTGTGTGTGAGAGAGAGAGAGAGAGAGAGAGAGAGAGAGAGAGAGAGGAATTGTTGTGTCACGAGGAAAGAATGATATTATAGTGAAATGTATGTCTAGCACAGGTCGAGAGAATCCAGTGTAGGCACCGACAGTTTCTGGTGGGAGTAAATGGTCTTAACTTCACAACTGCAATGGAATGCACAAGATGAAAAGAATTACTTAACAATAGGTATAGAACTATGTAGATATAACATGTCCATTGCGGGCAACAAAGAAGATGAATGCAGAAACTACATATAGAACTCCAATGCAATGCACTCTGCCAACATTGAGAATAGGTTCTTGTCAAATTTAAAAAACAATGTTTGAATTTTAAAGAGTCCAAGGCTCCTAGCTGTAAATGGTTAAGTACCATTCAAGATCATGAGTAAGAAGTTAAATACAAGAACCATTCAGAGTGTACTTTGAAAGTAGATTCGCATGAAGCTACTCACGATTTGCGCCATTATATCAAGACCGATGATTATTATTTTACACAAGGGTCTTTCATTTGATCTTTTTTTATCATAAGTTTGCATAAGCGCTCGCCAGGCCACGATGTTATGATTTGCATTTCTTTTCAATAGGCAACCATTCAAATAACGAGCCCAAAAATCACTTTATTGCTTTGAGAACATAGTTTAAGCTTGATTAGGAGTTGTAAATCATTTTCGGCATTCATTTTCTTCAGATCATAATCATAATCAAGTACTTTTTTTTCCCAATCATTTGAAGTCGGCGACATGGATCTTAGCCTGGATATCCTTGAAACGAAATATAAATCATAACAAAAAATTCAAATTATCTACAAGAAAGCTCATGGGCCGATTCTTTTTTTATGGCCCATAAGAAAGCGAGCTACAAATTTCAGTAGCCCAAAAAGAATGCACTTAGATACCGGTAAGCCTGAAACCTACATGTTATAAAAAAAAAACCCTGAAACCTACAACCATGATAGTTAAGAAAAATGTTAAAAATAAAACCTAGAATGGTGCATGAACCACTAGAAAATCTCTGCAGTGACGTAGCACATTTCATATTAAAAATAACTTTGATAGGCCAAATCATGACATAACAAATATACTAAGCCACCATAAGTCTTAAGATAAATAGATTTCTTGTTTTCTAATGCCATAAAAAAGTATGGATAGTTTTCTACATAAAATGACATGCATTTAAAAATGCTTATGTGAAAATATCGCATGAAGAATGCTTTCAATCCCTCAATAGTCAAGACATACCACCACAAAAATATTTCATTTATTGCTTCTTACAGCACATATGCTTGCTAAGCTCACCATTGAAGTACACGCATGAAGAATCCACGCACATGGTGGACTTCTTCACAGATATAATTAAAACTTGCATCAAATTGCAAACAAGCTCTTTTTGGTATATACTTCGTTGCATAAGCAAAGGGGCATTCAGTGCTCCATTTAAGGCTTTTGACTTTAAAACAGTACTAAGAAGCAACCAAACTGCCCCTTCTTTAACTCTTAGAGACCCATAATCCTCCCTAACACCCATTGTTTTTCCAAATCCCTTTCAATGGCCTGTCTTTTTTCAAGAAGTCATCTTCTTCCCATGATTCTCTCAATTGCAAACTTTCTTATCATATCACTTTGTCAACATATGAATCATCTTGAATCACTGAAATCCTAGGAATAGAGGAATCATGGGTGGAATTCTTCTGGCAATCTTATTGTCCCTAATCCTTGTGGCCCTCTTGATTGTGTTTATTGCAAGGTGTTGCTGCAGAAGTGGCTATCATGCAGAGCCAAGGAAGGAGGAGGTTGTAGTATGCGATCAAGTCAAGAAGCTCAATACATGCAGCAAAATTTTTGGGTTTCATGATACTGTGCATGAAGCTGGGGACAAAAAGGTGCCCAATTACTATGTCATGCGGCATGGGGTGTTGACCACACCATTGTTCAAGTGGTCTGATCATCCATGTCTCATCAAGGAGGTTTTTGAGCAAGGGTGGACCCGGTTCGGCTTCATTGTCACTCCGCTGTCTTCGTCTTCGCCAACGACATGGAGCTTCTGCTCCTGCGACAATCAGAATTCAACAGGAGGACACGGAAACTTGAATTGGGTTGTAGCCTCAGGAGGATCAGAGTGCATGCAGAAGATTGAACTCTGCACAGATAAGAAGGGGAGCATTTTCTCTACTAGAGTTCGCCATGCTATGGCCATATTGCCATTGCCAGGTCCAACTCTTGCCAGTTTGACCTTCCCCCAGCAGGCCTACTTTGAGATCATCTTCTTACCGGATGAAGGTGAAACCACAAGCCTGCCGGATGTAGAGAAGCAAAAACTCATTCCTGAAGCATCCATAGCCGTGCAGTCCGATTCAGTTGTCCATGCTAGTACAGAGAAGAGCAATACTGATGAAGGGGGAGGGCTTATCTCAGTTGGGCTCACCAGCACTAGAACACATCCTCATCAGCTCCCCGGCAGCTACCCCGGATCAATCGGATTTTGCTCTGATGGTTCTGTTCATCTGGATGGTATATATGTTTGTCAACTTGCTCCTTTCAATTGTTGATTTCCATTTAACTTCACAAGACATAACCAAACTAAATCTTGCTCTAGGGATTGAGATTGTAAGTGAGACCAAACAAGCCCATTGGGTGGCTATAAGAGATAAGGTGATTGGGTGTGGATTTAGTCCTAGAACCAAGAAGGTTATATTCACAAAAAATTCTCAATTGATGTGTGAGATTTGTTGCAAGTTGGAGGATTTTGGAAGCCCTCTGTATCCTGTATTGAGTGCAACAGATGATGTGAGAGTGTTGGTGAATTTCGGCCAGTGCCCGTTCAAGTATGAACCGGCAAATCTGCAGAGGACGCCAAACCCACGCTGCTCCAGCCCTTGCAGGAGTTCCCATCAGCTGGAGGGCTTGAAGATAGCAGAGAGATTTCCTCCATGGAAAGGGTGGATTCGCAGTTTTCCTTTTGGAGCAGAAATGGCGATGAGAACTGGACGCTAAGTTCTGAAGATCTCTTTGAAATTGTGCTGGATGATAAAACTCCATCTCACTCTCGATAGACCAAGCTGATGGGAGGTGAAAATGAAGCTTTACATACTGATTCACATGAATCATTGGATATGGTAGTAAACTGTGTATAAGATTGGAGAGATGATGAAAGCAAACAGGCCACAACAATTGAATTTGACCATCAGCTGAAACCAGAAGAGAAATTGGATCGGATGTGCCAGAACCAAGCAAGTTAGCCAGTCACCAAAGTAGCATTTACAAGTTCCAATTCTAGCTGGTACATCTAATTATACTTTATGAAATTCTGAATATGTATATGCTATTTTATTCATTTACAGAAGCTAAGGTATACGAGAAACAGAGAGTTTAAGATCTTCATGGCTTTTTTACTGTGAACAAGAAATGCAAATGTAGCGAGTCCTTGTGCCAGGTAAAGGAGTTCCGGCTGAGGCAAATTCCCTGAGGTAAAGCCCCGAAGAGGCCACAATGTTCTCTCCAGCAGGGTGGCATCCCTTCCACCCGACATGCCTATGGTAGTTTGTAACAAAAAAAAAAGGAAAGGAAAAGAAAAGAAATATATACCTATTTTGACAGCTTTTCGCTACATTCATTAAATCCCATATCAAATGCTTCAATTATTTGTGTCACGATCAAAGACCTCAGCTATTACATCAGAACTCCTTTCAAGTATATAGGTGAAGCTCACCAGTTTTCAAATCTCAGCTAATTGCAGCCTATGACCTTCCAATACATATACTATCAAAAGCAAGTGCAAAATCATAGAAATAACTGTGAAAACTATTATTGTGCATGATGTGTCTAGAATAAGTTAAAACTAACATTTATATTGTAACCACACTGGGCAAATAAGCAATCAATCAGAAACTATCTATAGACTGAATCCTTTATCGCCTCTTCTCACGTTTTCTGGAACCCATCCTTGCCTTCGCATATCTAGATTTATGTTAAGGTGACATCACATCCTTATGAATTACTCCCTCTGCCCGCACTTATTATCAACATAAGGTATTTCCAAATGAACTTATTTAATAAAAATTGGAAAAGCTTTAAGGATACTCCAATCGCATTCCCTCGCCATCAGATGAACGAAGCAGAGTGCCCTGCAGAGAATTAATAGCTCCTGTAGAAGACTCGATATCCTATAAACAACAGCTCATCCATCAATTAAGCGGAAAAGTGACAACAGCATATTAGCATGTACCTTATGGAACAACCTTTAGGTTTTTAAATGTCGCCAAACAAAACTAGGCTTTAAAATGCCTTTTTATGTTACAACCAACTCATGCTATGGCTTTCAAAGTTCAATTTCATCTGTTTCCTGAGCTCAAAAGCTCACATGGCTGTCCACCCACAGGAATTATATCTTACTTATCGGGTGTGCATAATGTGTGGGCATTGCACATGCCTGAGGGAGAGGCAAGGGATAAGGTGCTGTAAGAGCCCGATTGCCTAGTGTCTTGCAGTCTGGTAATAAAGATCTACACACCGCTCATTAATTATATCATATTAATGACCAAGGATAATAACAATGATAATAGCTTTTAAAGTTCATATGTATGCCTAAAACCAAGACGGATAAGATTCAGCAGAGGTAGCGACAAAATGATATAACACTGTGTATTATACAAAAACCTCTAGCAAACTATTGTTTCCATGAGGAACTTCCAACGAAGCATAGTGTCGATGAATACCTTGAAATCAACAAATGCTACAGGAGCTCCAAGTTTGTGCTGCATCTTCAACTTGATAAACCCCGGGCATCTGGTATCACCAAAAGCATAATCATCTTCTAAGAGAAATAAGTATTTCATATATACACTACATAACTACAGTTAATTTTCTCTATGCACCTTGCAAATGCTTGCGTCAGCTCTGGCTCAGTACATTTTCGGCCCAAATTTGCCACAAAAAGTGTCGCACATGGAGCAGTATTTTGTGGAGTATAAGATGACTGTGAACACTATTACATGTCAGATCCACTCTAATATACAGAAAAGAGGAAAATCCAGAAGTGAAAAGTAAGCACTTTAGCACGACATGAGCATCAATAAACAAAATAATGCTTCCGAACTCACACTTTCATTGCAAAACGTCCTCAAATCAGTACAAGCATGTGAAAAAGATGGGAAAGATAAAAAGGTTGAAAAACAATAATTGATAGATATAACAAAAGTAGACATCTATGTTACAAGTTGGTGATACATAGAACTCTTTCAAAGATCGTCATGTTGGATGTCATTTCTCCATGCGATTATAGAGAAACAAGCTAAATAATGGTTAACACCATCAATGTCGACTTACCACATATGGACATGTTATATAATACATACATCCTTAAAAAACAAAGAATGCTGGCAATATATACATAAGCTTTATATGAAACAATAAGAAAAGAAAGCAAAATAAAAAATGCCCATGTTACTGGGAGTCTCACCAATGATCTGTTATGGTCTGAATCATTAGCTTCTTGATGGTGAATATTGCCCAGACTGAAATTGTATAGTAGTTGAATCAGCAATGTATATTAAAAAATTCTAGGAGATATACTGTAATTTGCACTTTTGATAGCAAAAGATGCATCTGCTTCAGAGGAGCCTGATGTAGCAAATCAACTACAATATGTAAAAGACTTTGAATCAAGATAAAATGTGGACAAGTAGTGTGCATTGTTGACCTTTGTGTAGAGGGGTTCGTGTGAGCAGTATTTTCCATTCCAGGCATGTGAAAATTGCTGCCAATACCTGTGAGTGTGCAAGTGTGCAGAAATGTGCAAGATGAGCAGTTGGAAGAGTGTGCTTCATGTGCTTCAACTAGATTATCAATATTCCCAAGGCAGAAAAGGGAAAGCATAGACATATAAACGCAACAAGACCACACAAAAATCAGATATATAAAAAGAGCTATGGCAACTTTCTTCTCAGCCAGCACATTTCAAGTACCTACACGTGCATGGAAATTGGTAATTGCACTTAATGTACAAGTTTGGTTGGAGGATATTCATACTAATGTTCTACATCAGAAATGTATCGAACAATCAACTAAACGTGTAAAGTACAAGCCTATGAAATAATGAATTAAAGTGCCAATATGCCACTCAACTTCCCAACAATTTTGCTCATAAAGTTGGCTTCTAAGATAGAAGAGAAGTATGTTTCTTATTTAGTCAGTACATCTCTTTTTTTCTTTTAGAGACCACAGAGCCTCCAGGTGATCAGAGGCAAGAATTCCTCCAGTCACCGTCCACACGCTCAATCCAGCACAGCTCTCCGCCCCAGCATCCTCCTCGCTTAGATGAGTGCCTGCTCCCCCGCCCTCTGCAAGTTCAAATTTTTTTTCCTTTTGTGTATGTTGTGAATTGTGATTATCCAAAAGAGGCATACAATGGGATCCAACGTCACTTGCATGCCAGTAATTGAAAAGATAGCCTCAAATCACTCTGAGGCTATTCTCTTCTTTACTCTAATAATTTGGATTTGCATTTCTGGTACTTCTGTAGAAGAAAGTGACATAGCAGGAGACCGAGAAGATATGATAAACAAATCTCAAGTTCCATTAGCATGGCCAATTAATTAGATGCCGAAGGGAAATTATCTTACCAGGGTCAAGAAAGCCTCTTGAAGTAGCAGTAGATCCTCTTATTCTCTTCTCTACTGGACCGGAGTTGTCTGTTATGCAGAAAATAATTTACTTTGCTTTCTTTGTCCTATTTCTTATCTGCTGAAGCTATAAAACTGACATAACGTAAAAGATTTAACTGGAAGCATACCTGCTCTTGACCGTTTCGACCTGGAATTGGACTTTGCAAGATCAATGTACAGAGTTGATCCCTTCTCAAGGTCAAAAGTCATTCCCTGTTTGAATATTTTAGCAAAAAATCAATTGTAAAAACTGATACTTCATCTATGTCTCTCTGCTTGTGAACAGTCCACATGCAATTCTCCACTTATGAACCTTGAAATGCTCCAAAATCCAAGGAGATATAAATAATTAAGAGAGACAACTATTGCTGAGGTATAGAAAGAGATTCAAACATTCGCTTTTTAGTGATTCACACAAAACCACTTGACTTATCAGTCTTTGTCGTGATTGGCGTTTGGTGATGATGATGTATTCGAGTGTTCAAATGGAATATAACTACGAAACTAAATATTATCTGGCACGACAATCTTCCCTGCTTAATTCTCTCAATGAGCTATGACAACGCAGCGCACTTATATAATTAGATAATTAAAGATGAGCTACTGTTTAGTAGGATAGAAGATGCAATGCTGCAGGAAAATATAAAAGAGCATCCATACATTCAGTGCATGCATCGCAGCCAAGGCAGATTGTTGATCCGAGAAGACTACAAATCCAAATGCCTGCATAACCCAAAAAGAAAACAAATTAAGAACACAACACATTACACCACAAACAGATGACATTAAAAAGACTGCAATAATCATTCTTGTGCAATTCAAAACTCTTGAGGTGAAACTCTTTTCTCTCTCTTTGCACATCAAGCACCCCTTAAAAGAGTAAGAATTCTTCCTTTTGTCTTTCTATTAACAAACAAACCGTTACTAGCAAATTCAACTCAGATAATCCGTAATCAACCAATAAATGAAAAAAAAACACAAAAATAACAAATAGAATTCATTACCCAAATCCACACCATTTTCTAATACTTACAATCCATATCATTGAAATAGTAAAAAATCCTCCTTTTTTCTTTCTACTAACTAAAAACTATTATATCTAATACAACTCAGATAAGCAGTAATTGATCAATGAATAGTAAAAAAACACATAAATAGCAAACAGAATTTAATACCCAAATCCATACCGCGGAAACAGTAAAAATTCCTCCTTTTTTTTCTTTCCACTAGCAAAACAGCATTATTCCGTCCGAAATTAATAGATACATCCAGTTCATTTGGGAAAATCAAATGTAGCGACTAATTCCATACGGAGGGAGTATTATCCAATTCAATCCAGAAAACTAGTAATTAATCAATAAAGTGCAAAACCCACAAAGGCAAAATACCTGAGAAGCGGATTTGATCTGGGAGGACTCGAAGCCGGGGAACTCAGAGAAGAGGTTGTAGAGCTCCCGGAGCTTGACGTCGTCCGGGAGCCCGGCGACGAAGAGCGTGCGGACCTCGTCGAAGCCGACGCCCGGCGGGGGAGGCGCCGCCGCTGGGTAGTGGTGGTGGTGCAGGTAGGCCGGCGGCGGAAGCGGCGCCGCCGGGTAGTACGGCGGGTAGCGCGCGTCCGGGAGCGGCGGGGGTGGCGGGTAGTGGTAGTAGCCGGCCATCTCGTTCTCCATTCCGGACCGGTCGCGTGTTCGAGCCCTCTCCCCAGCTGGGCCGGTTTTAAGCTTCTGGGCCGGGAAGGGTTGTATCATATATGGGAATTGGGCTTGGAAATATAAAAAGGCTCTTTTTTTTGTACTTTATGGAAAGGCTAATTTAAGGGTGAAGTAATCTAGTTTAAGCTAATTTAAGAGTTTTCATTGAAATCAAGATCTAAGTTTTGATGGATTAAGCTGAATTATTAGTGATTGTTGAGCTGTCTTCGTGTAAAGACCATAAGATCATAGATCTGATGGCACCCGTGTACTCCCTCCGTTTGATTAAGCTAGTATGCATTGCTAAATGAGTCTATTAGACTCTACGGCCCATTACAATGAGCTAACTAGGTTAATAATAAATCCGGACAGAGGGAGTCATATTAACATGGTAACAAAGTTAATCTTGTGAATCAATGAGATGTTGGTGAAATGGCCACAATGCTCTAAGAGGTTGGTTGCCCTGCCGTTTCAACTTAGGTTCTAAGGACTCCGACACCACTGTCATGATCAAAGATTAGTCTGATTTCATATTTTCGACTATATAAGTTATCTATCTCCCCCTCTCTAAATACAATCTTTGGTTTTGAATTGAACTTTAGTTAAAGATTGTGCATACATTTTATGATTCCACCTCAATCTTTTAGGTTGCATTTCTTTCTTTTTGGTAAAACATTAGTTCATATTTCAATCCTATCCACATTTTGTTTGCTAGAATTGTTTTTTGCCACATTTTGTATGTGATCTTTGGATTGGATACTGAATGGGGGCCTCAGTCCTTATCATTGGCCCCATTCGAGCGGCTATTTGGATATCGAATGGGCAATGTTAGAAAATTCAATTGAATGTGCCGTTCAGGCCCTCATTCAGCCAATGGATAGTTGAATACCTTTTCCATTTTGTATCTAAACGTATTTCTGCCCACATTCAATGGAATAAATCCAACAAAATTCTTCATTCACATTTTACCCATTTGGAATCCACAAAGTACCATATGCTCCTCTTTTTTTTCTTTGTGACATCTTTTTTATTTATTCTCTCCACATAAAAGATATGAATATCACCCAAAAGTTGTGACATCTTTTTTATTTCTCTCCACATAAAAGATAGGAATATCACCCAAAAGTCAGCTATAGATTAGCCGAATATTATATATAAAAAAAGATCTAGATTCGCCGACGCCTGAATCTTTAATCTTATTTCCAAGAGTACATGGGGCCCATGACAATGAAAAGCCAAAAAGTAGCTTGAATCTCACGCGGCTCACACCAACCCAGCTCATCTGCCTCCTAGCCGAACCGCCGACCTCTATCCTCAAGCCGCCGAACTCCTTTATCCGGCTACGCGCCAAGCCGGTTTCCCGCCACTTAGTCTATAAGTTCCCACCCGCCTCAGGGTCTCCTCCCAAGTCCACCGGCCACCACCTGCTCCTCCGCCGCCAACGCCACCGTCACCGCTAGCAAGGATGTCCGGAGGCATCGCCCGCGGCCGGCTCACCGAGGAGCGCAAGGCCTGGCGCAAGAACCACCCCCACGTCAGATTTTTTTTTTTTTTGGTTTAGTTTATTTCCATTGTGAAGATTGCATCTTTTCATGGAGTTTATCTTGTTTGTCAATTATTGATTTTTAGTTTTTTTTCTGTGTTTTCTTCAGGGTTTTGTGGCAAAGCCGGAGACAGCTGCGGATGGTTCTGTCAATCTGATGGTGTGGCAGTGCATCATCCCTGGCAAGGCCGGAGTAATCACTCTTTCAATTCTTTTCTATTGTTATTTTCGATATTTTTTTCCATATTTTATAATTTGTGATCATTGGTACAAGTTTTTGTTTGTTAAAAGAATGTCATTTAGTTCTTACACTGGGTTTGTTGTACTTAAATGTGCTTATTTAGGGGTGTGGTTACTAATTGAGCATAGTATTGGTTGATTTGGTCTCAAATGGTTAAATTTTCATTCAGTTATAGTACTTGTTTTGTGTCGGAATAAAGCGAGGGGAGGTTGTTGTACTTAATGTGTTCTAATGAGCATAGTATATATTTGCATTCAGTTATATACTTGTTTTGTGAATAAAACGAAGGAGACAGGTATCTTACACTACGTTTTATTATACTTGATGGGTTCTATGCAAGCGTGTAGTTACTTATTGAGCATAATATTATTGATTTGGTCAAATTGTTACATTTTCATTCAGTTATAGTACTTGTTTTGAGTCCAAATAAAATGAGGGGAGACGGATTAGGGGTAACACATTATGGAGGTTCTTAATCTTTAGTTCCAGTATTATGTGGCTAGTAATAACATATATATATAGGTGACGACAAAAGCAATGAAAATTCATTGATGGTTTTTTATTGTCTTCCACATGATTGTTGTTTGAGTTGGAAAAATGCTTCTGCATCATTGAGTTTGATGTGTGAATGGGCTATGTAATGCCATCACAACCGTGATTTGAGAATAGCGTCCCATAAATGAATGATCTCAGAATGATGAAGTAGCTTTATCACCACGAAACTCAAAGACAGCATAGCGTGATTCTTTGAGTTAATGGTTTTAGTTGTTTTCTCCAAAAAATGTAGTCCTCAACAATAGGGAGTTCTATAGCACTGTGCATGGCAAATTGTATATCTGTTCCTTGGTGACAGCATTTTATTAACTTTTTTGTATATGGTCGATATTGATTTGGTGTTTAACCATAGTTCATCATCTACAAAGATCAAGTGCTGTTACTAAACTAACGTTAGTTTAATTGTTGTTTGTATACGTAGACTTTGTTTTGTCAACTCAGTAAAAAAACCTGACGATATCTGTTAATGATATATAGTTGCAGTCAGAACTTCAAAGGAAATTATAACAATGAATAATATTTCATTTCTCTCATATATGTTGTCATTGACCTTTTGTTATAAATTTCTTGCAGACTGACTGGGAGGGTGGTTTTTTCCCTATTAGTCTTCTCTTCAGTGACGATTATCCAAGTAAGCCTCCAAAATGCAAATTTCCTCAAGGCTTTTTCCACCCCAATGTATATCCCTCTGGAACTGTGTGTCTATCGATTCTCAATGAGGATAGTGTAAGTATTAACATTCAATGTATGGCAACTGCCAATTTTGGTGATTATCATTTTCTTCTACGCTTCTGATATTGGAAGATATGACAGTGTTTTGTGTTGTGATTTTGAGTAATTTGCAGGGTTGGAGACCAGCTATCACAGTTAAACAGATCCTTGTGGGCATACAGGATCTCTTGGATCAGCCAAATCCAGCCGACCCTGCTCAGACTGATGGATATCACCTCTTTATCCAGGTTTTTTAATCTTCACATTATTGTCAAATCATGTCAGTGTTGTCTGCGTATGGGTATTGGAAATTATCCTACAGCACATATACTTTTGGAACTATGGTGGTTTTCTTTGAAAAGCATGTTAATTTAGTATTACATTATCACTGTGGAGTACAGAATTTTCCTGGATCCAGGTGACATATGTCAACTTTACATAGAAGATCAAATTTTTAACCAAAGTAAAGGACAAAAATCTGTAGAACTTCTTTAGTTTCGTAAATGCTGTTCATGCAGGTGACATATGTCAACTTTATATTGGCAGGAACCTGTAGAATACAAAAGGAGGGTTCGCCAGCAAGCCAAACTGTATCCACCTCAAATTTAGCGGCAGACGACATTATGGATTTGAAGTGCTGTGAATAGTACGTAGGACTTATGTGGTCGGTTATGATATTTGTGCAATGATTGTGAGGAATGGAACACATGATTAGTCTTAATTTTCAGCTGCAACAGCTATTGGCACACTGGATTACTTGACCCACCCGTGAGGGATTGACAAGTTTGTTTTTGTCGTTTGAGACTGTCTAGTTTTCACTGTCACATATAATCTTGTGTTATATAAACTGTCTTGCGAAACATTCTTTTTCATTCTTAATGGTAGTGGTGTAAAGAGATGGCACGATATCTGCTCTCCTATAGGCACATTATATGCAGTCACCTCTTGGAGATTGCTCAGAGCGCATTATGTGCAGTCATCTTTTGGGACTTCTCAGAGGATTGCCCAAGAATTTGTTATTTTGGAGGTGATATTCGTCATGACCTAAGTATGTAACAGTAATTTTATAATGGCCATGATAATTAGCATTTTTAATTGATGGAGGAAGCGAAGTGTGTTGTTAATTGGGAACTTAAAAAATTCGAATTAGAGAAGTGCGAGTTCAGATTGTGCATCACATGTTTACTGTTGTGGTGGCTAATGGCGATTTGCTGAATATTTAGAAATTCTTTTATATGCTGCTATCTCCAGGGTATATTTGCTCCTTAGAATATGGATTATGGGTCTGCTAGCTAGTAAATTATATGGTCCTTTCCCATTTTCGCACTATCCTCGTTTCTGGTGGCGGAGATGAATTACTATTCTAAGGGCATTCACTTCCAAATTGCATGTTATGCAGAATTCAAAGTATTTTAATTGATGTATCAATTAGCATTTGATGCTAGGTTCAGCATAAATGGCAGAAATTCTGAGGCAAAATTGCTTTTGCTATAATTTTAAACTGGAGGATCTGTTATTCAAAATGAATACATTTGTTTCAAGGTTCGAACTTGGATAATCTTGGCAGGGAATTGATTCGGTTCTTCTCAAGAACGCACCAAAAAAGAAAAAGGTTTTGTTGTGGCAAGTTATGTGTCCAAATCATGTGTACGGTTCACTTTGTTCATGTTAAGAAGAAAATGAGATGAAAGGAGAGCGTTTTTGTGTGATCTGTGGAGTCTGTAAGTATCCGATGGAGCCTAGTGAACCGAAGACGAGGAGGTTAGTAATGTGGACCTAAAATGAGGGGAGACCAAACTGTAGGATTACTTCCTAGCAGTTTGCAATCACATACGCAATTATTGTCACTCCTTCTCTAGGAGTTAAAGACAAGGACTACTGAGAGAGCAAAATGAAAGGGATGACATCAGTACCCCCAAACTAAGTCCTCGGAAAGTTGCCAAATTTCACAATATTTGTCAAATTGTCGGCTTATTATTCTACTATTCGTTGCCAAACATCCGCCCAGATTTTTGGAATTTTATGATTGATGAAACCAACTTTCTTGTAGCTTAGGTTTTATATAAGAGTCCTTAGCCACACCTTCCACCAAACCAGGATAGTTCAACAAAAACCTGGAGAACAAATGCTGTCGTTGGTGTATATGCATGTTTTGAAGTTGTCGAAATCTGGTTTCCCGTTTTGTTCACGAGAACAAACTATCTGGTGCCATATTAAAGGTCACTAAGAACAAAACGGAATTTTACAGTAGACAAATTAAGGACAGGTAAGATTGATAATATATTAGATGCGTAATGAATGTAATTTCCATGAAACTGAGGAAGCACCAAGTGTACAGGCATTCAGGCTAGTCTTTTACTCTGTGCAGCAGATTATGACACGAAACATATAGTTCTTACTATCTTTAATCAAGTTGCAACTGTGAAAGTCACCCTCAAAACTATGCTTGTTGTCACCTACAAAAAATATACATGGCCAGATGCTTCTATATTTCTCATCTCTGGTATATAAAACAGAGTAGAATTTGGCTCCCACACAAGGATTAACTCTACCCTCGAAACAATCATAAAGAATTGAAGTGAATTTGCCCTTATATGTTACAACAGCGTTCATCTTTCACTTTCACGTTTTATCTGAAGAGCAGCTCTAACAACGTTTCCCCTTGTAATGATCCCAACCTTTGTCACATAAACAAAAAAGACAAAATGAATCATTATATTAAAAAACAAAGATAAAAAACTGGCAGCATGAGAAACTTCAGGGTCTGGATAATGTAACGTACCAAATTACCAGCACCATCTACAACAGGTAGCCGTCGGTACCTTGTTTTCAGCAATAATCTGCATGAAGTATATAGTCATCATCGACAACATCGTCACCATTTTCTAGGCCCTATCCCAGCTACATTGGTGTGTGGATTCATTTTCCCCCTTGACATCAAATATGATGAAAGTAGAGAAAACTTGTACAGATTATGATGGTATAGCTAATGCTTCTTAAAGTTAAAAAATGAAATACGATCCACGGCTTAGGTCAATGGGGATCATCACAATGTATTATTTATCCATTCTTTATAGCTGGCAACTATGAGCATTCAAGTTCTAGCTGAAGTCTGACAAATGACAATCAAGTGAAACAGCCAAGTGTCTATCCTAGTCTTCCGATGGTCAAGGGAAAAATGAACCACCTTATCATGATTCTATCCTATTATCTAGAGCAAGAAGCACTTTCACAATAAGTGAGCAAATACATTAGGAATCTACCTCGCAGCATCTTCAAGATTTGAATTCTCACGAACCACAAGTGGTGCAGGTGTCATTACATCAGCAATAATTTTCCCATTGGTTTTGCCAAGCAGCTTCTGTAGTTCATTAAATGTCTGAAATGGGGCATCAAAACACACACTGAATTAGTTTGAAGCAACAAAATTTGCAGATAGAAGCAGATAATGTGGCTGAAGGGATTTAATAGATGATGTTTTCTGCAAATTTGATACACATACAGCTTATAAATATTTGAATAATTTGAGGGTACTCCATGAAAATTTTGTCCCCAGGACATTAGCACTGGTAGAATTTGTGGAAAACATCGTGTTATGAGTTCACAGGCTTCTCAGATCGGGGAACAAGAGGGATGCAAGGAAGGCCGTAGGGCAGTACATACAAGATTTGATGTTATTCAATCTAATTTCTTTCTATCAAACTCCTTCAAAACATTAGCCCTCTCATTTGGAGGCAACATACGTCAAAACTAGTCAGGGTCAGATGGAGGGGGCCCAAACATAGGATCCGTTCAGTGAGTACTTTGTTCTGAAGTACTTAGCACTCCGCTTGCAACCATTCCCAATTTGTATAAGAAAGCAATGAGCTTGCAGAACCTATGCAAGCACTTGCAGGAGAACGCAGTCGATTGCTATATAAAAATTTCAATTTTGAAAAAAACCTGTAACAATCACTAGCTACCTGCAAATATACATTTTCACTGTAATAATTAAAAAAAAAGGATCAAGTGAGAATAAATCTTACATTCCAATTGCTATCAACATCTGGAAACATGACTGTATCTGTTTGTCTTGTTCCTGATCACCAAAATTGTTTTATTTATCAGTTACATTTCATAATACCAACCACAAGAAATTTGCCCAAAGAGAACAACTATTTCTTGCTGTATAACTCTCGATAACAACATGAAACATGTGGACACAGATGAATAAAATCCCTTTCCACTGGGAACAGATGATTCTAACATGATGTAATCCTTTGCTGGATGAGCATAAACCAACGTTTGGAAGAAAGAGGATTTTATTAGCCTCTGTTCAATTATCAGATGGTCTAGTACTCGAAGAGAGAATAAGAACATTTCTATTCCAGGTCTAAACTGAAAGTTGGGAGAATGAGAACAGAATTGAAATATGAGGTACAAATATTATATCAAACTATGAATAAAGACCTGATATGGAGTCCACTGCCAATAAATCATAATCTGATACTACGCCAACCTGCAGAAAAAGAAAAATCGCAATGATGATAACAGACATAGTAAAATTAGAATTCTAGCATATTGCAGTCATATACATGTTTCTGTATAATGAAAAAACAATACTCCCTCCGGTCACTTCTAATAAATACAGTTTTCTTTAATAGATGCAGTTTGCTTCAAATGAACGGAGGGAGTAATATTATAAGACTAGTTTTGTGTTAGAGTATCTCCCAAATTATGACCTTTAAAAAGGACTGAATAATGAAGCCAATAAAAAATAAACTTGTTCTCAGTATAGCTCGCAAAGATTTTATCTTTTGAGTACAGCATAGTCAAATAAAAAAATATTACTGTAGATTCTTATAAGCTGTGATAAGGAAAATTGAAGAATGAATAAAATAGTAACTGGCAAGAGCATAATGCAGAATTTTTTTCCAACAACCCATTAATTAATTTCCCTTCATCAAAATTATCGTTCTTGATTAAGTACACTGATGACAATAAACACGGCGAGACCTGAGCTAATAAATGTGCACTTGATTTGTGACTTGCACGGGCTGAAGCAACAAATAGATACAGTACGGGAAAACTTACATTTTTTAAAAAATTGTATTAAGGAAGGTTTTTTTTATGATCAATAAAATTGTACTAAGCTGGACAACTCCAAACTAAAAATACTCACCAGTTTCCAGTTATCATCAATCACCGGAAAACCTGTAATTTTGTACTCTACAATCATCTCCAATGCTGCAATTATCACACAATGATATTTAAAAGAGTGCTGATTTTTCAATAAATATATTGAGAACTTTGAGATAGGTACCTTCATCAACTGTAGTCGTAGGCTTAACTACAATTAAATGCTTCTTCTTGGTCATAAAATCGCCTACTATGTGAATTCCATCCCTTGGCTATCATGAGCACACAAGGACATAAAATACTTATCACAAACACGAATACTTTCATTGCAAGCATAATCTTATGATTTTGACCATGCATGAGAATATCAAACATTTCCTAGGAAAACGAATTAGTATAGTTTGGTAGCCGTATATCATAAAATGGCATATGTTTTTGCTCCCCACGCATGATGTACCAAATACTGATGAATGCTAATGAAGTAATTAATTCAAACCTATGAAAAATTTTCATGTGACCTACAAATGGCTAAAATTCCTGAGAGTCTAAAGACAATTAAATAAGTTTTCTCTTTCTATACTCTAGCACTTCAGTTCAGCATATCCAAATATTCCCTGCGTCCCATAGTAATTGTCTAGATTTTAAAAAAAAAGACTTTGTCCAATTCCATATATATCCCACCGATAATAATTAGTGGATGGAGTAAAAAGGTTAATAATTGGCTCTTTTAAATATTAATTTTTTTCAAATGTGGACTGCTAATATGGAATGGAAAGTGAGTAAAACAAAAGAGAACAACCTCTTTCATGGCATGTACCCTCTTTCCAAGTTCCCTACTTGGCATAAAAAAATAAATTATTCCAGATCACATCATGTTAATTTAATTAAATAATCTCAAAATAATAAGTCAAAGTAATTATAAATAAGATCACTAATCATGCTTAACGTTATTTTATCAGATAAGACAAGACCCAGAGCAAGATCCAACTGCCAGGTCCCAAATCAGAGCTAAACAACGATACTTCATGCAAAATCATGCATGCCCATATAAAATTAACAACAAAAACCAGTTTACCGAAGTGGAATTCGGCATGACAGCATTCATTCCTCCGGCGCCGGCGACTAAGGAGACCCGACGAGAACCAAGGGAAGGTGGGAGAAGAGAAAGGCAAGGAAGAGAAGCAGACGAGAGGTGGCCAAGCCGGTGGTGGCCGGAGGCGGCAAAGAGGCGAAGTGGGTCGGTCAGAAGGATGGAATCCATTGTTGGGTCTCTGCAAGCTGTGAATTGCTCGATCAAGAAGAGGAAAGTAGGAGCAAGTTAGGGAGGATCACGCGGGAGAGGTTGAATAGTGCCACGCTATTTATAAAAGCATGCAAACATGTTCTAGTTTGGCTTTGCTTTTGTGCCTTTTTCTGGGATGTTGCTACAGCTTCAGTTGGATTCGGAAAGTTTCACAAAGTAACAAGATACTGTTCAAAGATTCCTAATTTGGTTGATTACTTCTTGATGCGGTCTCATTAATTTGGTTATAGTGATTAATTCATTAAGCATCATGTTTGGTTAATTGGCTTTGTTTCCTACCTAGGGGTGTATCATGTTAGGACCCGTCTAGAAGCATGGAATGTCGTATCGGATATCGGTAAAATATCGGTCGGCCTAAGAGACGAAATATCGGAGATATATCGGAGATATTGTGTAAAAAAATATCGGTCGTCAAAAACTAGTTTTTATCATATATTTTCAAAATCTAACTTTTAAAATGAGTTATACTAATTTAAACAAAGAATAGATTTCAAAATATACATAAAAGGATAGAAAACAAACATGAAAGTTTTTTTTTCCCAAAAAAAAAAAAAAATTTGAAAAAAATAATTTTTTTTTTCAAAAAAGGCGATATTTGGAAAAAATTGAAAATTCGATACTTAATGGTATCGGAGTATCGGTTTGTGTCCGATACCGATATATCAGCGAGCTGGCACCTTGTCTAGAAGGGCACGGCAAGCGGCCTCTTTGAGCGCCATACCATGGCGCCAATCCCCTCGGGCAAGGCCACTTATCATAGGGTTAGGAAAAACCTACCCGACCCGAAGGTGTGGGTTTGAAAATTTTACCCTATTTAAAATAGAGTCGGATAAAGTAATTACCCACACAACCCAATCCCAACCCGATGTGTCTATTATAAAATATTATAATATACGTTTAATATTAGATAATCAAGTTTTCAAAGATACTGTTATTTCTAAATCACCAAAAACTTTATATTAGCCTTATCTATATTAAAATTTAGTCAAATAAAGGTCATATTTGAACAGTTCTTAGAGGATCTTAGAAAAGTTTAGGCGGTGTGTGTGAGTAGTCACTGCTATGAGCAGTTGTCACCCAAAAGAAAAATGTTGCTTAATGTCTAGCAGTTTTGAAGAAATTTGGCGAGTCCTTACCTAAGTTTATACCGACAGCATATAGGTCAATGAGGAGCATTTGTAGAATAATACAAGTGGAGGACCCTCGTAGAACTTCTTTTCAGTTGACAATGATATTAGAACTTAATTTATCAAAAGATCCCTTATATGTGCATAGGCCATGCAATCTTTGTCGCGGGGGGACCCCTAAAACATGTGGTTTGTGGGATTTAAATTTTTCGATTTGCAACACACCCCATATTCAAACAATTTGGGAGGTGGGGATCATGTTAAATTCCCCCTTAGGGCATTAGGGTCACTTGGGGGTTTTAATAATACATGAAGGTTAAAGTATTTTTTAGTAATAATTTATCGACTTTTAAATATTCTTATAGCATGCCTTGTGTTTTAGTGTAAACTTGTCAATCAAGAAAACAATAAATAGTAGACCTATGACTTTTTCTTTCTAGAATTCTAAAGCTTACGACTAATGACTTTTCTTGGTATTTTTGTTTGTTTTAGGAGACAAGTCTGTGGGCAACTGGGAATTACTATTCCAACCAGGTTCCCAATTCTTGTTGCAATTTTACACGTGCTTGTTCTGTTTGAAAAATCTGATGTTCAATTTGGCAGGATGAGGAGGAAAGTTATGAGAAAGAGGGGGCCTTTTGGTGGAAGCAAACCTCTTCTGACGGTGTGGCTGGGGAGACAAAGCCCTCTAGGGCTCCAAATTCACATGGGCAAGCCGACATGTAGGAAGCTTACAAGTCTGATAGCTTCTCTGTTGGATGAACTTTGAATGAGTAGTTCACCACCTCACGTTTTAGGCAGCCCGCCTATGTCGACCGTCCTTGTATTTTCAGACGGTGGTCCGTACATAAAGGGGGTGGGCTAGCTAGACTATGGGGTAGTGAACCACTCATGAACTTTTGGTGTGCCATTGGAGTTTTTTCCATATTACCTGGCGCAAAATCTCATATTCCCATATTACCAGGTTTTTCCCGTGAAATCTCATATGACCCGGAATCTGGACTTGATGTACCCAAAATGCCCTTTCTTCTATTTTTTCGTGTTAACACTGTGCGAAGAGGCGTGTTGTGTACAACACGCCTCGAGTGTGAAGTTCTCCGGCGATTCCCATCGGCGACGGCACCGGCGACCGGCGAGTTGGTGCGGCGATTCAACCGGCGGAATACACGGACGAGTTCGAGCCTATTCGCGTCCCCCATCTCGATATCGAGCTGCCCCCCTGCTGGATTTCGACGACACGACTGACGGAGAGTGGACAAAGGCGGCGATTTGAAGCGCATCCGTCGGGATTTCTGATCTTCAACCTTGAGAAGACCCCCGCGGCTCCCTCCGCCTGCATGCAACAGGCGGATTGACCGGATTGAGCTTCGGTGCACGGCGAGGAAGACTGTGAAGGCACCTGCGAGGAAATACAGACATACAGACGACTAAACTACGGTAAGTTACAACTATCCTACCTGATTTTAGTTTCATAAGGTCGGACATTTGAATTTTTAATTTTTACTATGAACTATAAAGTCGTGTCTAGAGTAGACACGACTGTGTATTTAGTCGTGTCCGCGACGACACGACTTTTATATTTTCGTGTTGCACCGAGGACACTTTTGTACTGACCACTATACCTCACTCCTTGCAGATGGATAAAAAAAGAGATGAGTCTATGGAGGAAATACCACCGGAAGAGGAGGAGGATCATGATTTTGTCTTCGCACCTCGGCAGCGAAATCAGAGGGGCAGGAAAAGGAAGGCTCCGATGGACCGACCAGTGAAGAGAACATATAATGCGCGACCGGCGCTGAAGACGTGTTGTCAACCGGGGGCGATGAAAAAGTGTGCGGCCCTCCTACAGCGTCACCAAAGATGTGCCCAACTGATGAACGAGGCTGGTTTCGCTGTCATTTTTGAAGGTGAGGACGTTGTTGTATCTCGGAACCTCCTCGACCATTTGGTCAGGTACTGGGATGAGTCGGCGAAGGTCTTCAATATCAAGGGTAGGACGCTACATTTCACAGAGGAAGATGTTGCCCTTATCACCGGATTGCCCGCAAAGGGCGACAGAGTTGAGGTCCTCCCCTCTTTGACACGCCGACCGGAAGGTCAATTCTTCAGAAAGTACTTCGCCGCGAGGAGAGCAGACATTCCACACATTGAGGAAATGATAGACAAGCTTAGCGCGGGCGAACTGAAGATGGAAGAGGAGGACATTGCGAGGATGATCATCTGCCTCCTCTTCTCCACGGTGTTGTTTCCACACAGCACTAGAGCGGTTCATCCCTCTTTGTACCGTTACATTGACGACCTCCCAAGATTGAGGTCATACAATTGGGCTGGGGCTATACATAAGATGTTGGTTTCTGGTATAACCCATACCAGCCGCCTAGTGGGAGCGAGATCGCAAGGAGAGTGCCTGGGCGGTGGATGCCTAAATGGCGCCGCATATGTCCTTCAGGTATGTAGCATTCATAGTCTTCGATCGGGAAAAAGTCTTATACAATACCACTATATATATAGTCATGTATCATAGAACACGACTATATTTATAGTCGTGTATAATGAAACACGACTAGGTATATAGTCGTGTTTTTTAAGACACGACCATAGTTCAATTCGTGTTGAACTTATAGTCGACTAAGGCAACCGCGCATTGTTATAATGTTTTCAACTGTTTAATTTGCAGATTTGGTTTTTTGAGCACACGACAATCTTCCATCCTGTCATGGGCCCTACCAGCCCACGGGCGAAAAGATGGCCAGGAAGTGGGGCCCTCATTACAGAGGTGAAGAAAGGTGCACAGAAGAAGCACCGCATGGCCGACTATTGGACGGGAGTGTTCCACAATCTTCAAATTGGGGAGGAACTCGTCGACGTAATCAGCCCCATGGCCGGAGAGGCATATCTCCTTGCTTCGTCAACCTCAGGGGCCCATCCTCCACGACGGCAGAGGCCGCAGAGGCCGGAAATGAAGACGACTCCCAACCAACCTGCCTCCACTTCCTCGAGAAAGGCTGCCCAGTCGACTGCAACTGCAATGGGCCGATTGGAGGGTGCCCTTCAGGGCATACAGTCACTAATAGAGATAGCTCTGTCTTCCTATGAGGAGATGGGAAGGAGAGTGGGACCTCTGCGAGAGATTCTCCACTCTATGAAGTCCTCTGCCGCCTCAGCGTCAATGCTGTTAGAAGGTGAGATCTTCGAGCATCCGAAGGAGGAGATGACTGACGAGCCGACGAATGAGCCGAAGAAGCGCCCCGAAATGGAGAGAAAGAAGTCATCGGTGCATCAGATGGAGCCGAAGAAGCGGCCCCAAATGGGGCCACAATCGTCATCAGTGCATCAGATGGACACAAAGAAGCGGCCACTTCAAAAGGAGCATAATAAGAACACTCCTATCGGTATGCGGACGAAGGAGCTGGCAAGGAAGTCACATCTGGATTCGACGAAATGGGGTAAAGGTAAGTTGTAGACGATGATTTATTTTTTCGTGCCCCATCATACACGACTACTATATTTGTCGTGTTTCATTGTACACGACTATGTGGTTTATCGTGTTCTATATAACACGACTATGTTTTTTATCGTGCTGCTACTACTGACATGAAGAAGTAAAATGTCATTTCAGCTCCCATCAAACGCGCGGTTGAGGAAGACAAGATGGAACGGGCTGCGAAGAGATCCTCTGCCAAGATGTTTTTGAAGAAGCTCCAACCAGAATTCAAGGAAGATATGGAGCGTGCAGAAGTCGAGTCCCGTCCGACGTACGGCCGGGACATATTCCCCCCTGGTGTAGTGATAAGGAAGCGCTTCAGGACTGTCGGCTCGAAGGAGGAGCAGAGGATTAGAGAAGAGGAGCATATACGGAGAATGGCGGAGGAGCAGAAAAGAAGAAATAGGTCCCCTCAGCCGAAAGCCGACTCCGAACAAACCATATCCGATAGAGAGGCGACCTCTATCATCGATGAGGTCATCTCTTCCATACGGCAGTCGGATATCGAAACCGTGAAGGAGGAGGTGAAGGAGGATGTGAAGGGCGGGGACGTCGAAGAGGAGGAGGTGAAGGCGGATGTTCTGGACAAAGAGACGAAGGAGGGGGAGGGGAAGGAGGAGGAGGCGAAGGAGGAGGAGGGGAAGGAGGAGGAGGTGCAAGCAGACGAAGAGGCGATGGAGGAGGAGAAGACGGAGGAGTTGAAGGAAGAGGAGGCTGAGGAGGAGAAGGCGAGGGAGGAGGAGGAGGTCGCCGAGGGCACTGGCTTAACCGCATCACAGCCGGTTGACGTCGATGTCCTCCTAACCCCTCAGAAGTCTAAGGCTGTAATTGCTCTCCCCGACCATTATGCCGATTCGGAGTTATGCTTCGACATGGGGGTACTGTTAGAGCGGGATAGAGTGGCAATAGATGGATGGATGGCCAATCCGAGGAAGGCTTATCCAATCCCAACGCTATGTGATGACGACTATTTATCCCTCCTACAAACAACAGAAATAAACACCAATGTAAGTAAACCTATGCTCCTCATATATAGGGTTGTAGACATAAAGTCGGTATTCGAAGACACGACTTTGCGAGTAGTCGTGTCTATGGAATACGCGACTATTCGCATAGTCGTGTCTATCGAGGACACGACTACTATGCAGATCGTATATATAGAATAATCGACTTTGTTTTGGAAGTTGCATGTTGCCTTACCGAAGTGTAATGACTCCTCAATATGTTTTCTGTAGGTTATAGATGCTTTTTTAAGTCTGTTGAGCCAGCGCAACGAGAGAAACCCGATGAAATATCCGTGGGCATTTTTTGGTTGCCACGCATTCAAAGAGATATTCGACAACGTAAGTGTTCCCTGCAGAAGGAGTGATAAGTAAATACTTATGATATTATTAGATCGTTGTCTAAATCTCTTTCGCTTTCGCAGGAGCACCAGGAAGGGGGAAATAATGGTAAATTGGTTAAAAAGCTCGGGAGGATGCTGGACGGCTTGAATAGGAACATGTTCTACGCATTTTTTCCAATCCGCACCGGCTCCCACTTCTGCCTCGTGTATGTCCATTTCCCGCACTGTGTATGGCGCTTCTACAACCCACTGTCTGGCAGATCCCAATTATATCCGCATCACAGAAAAGCTGCTGACAAATTCACGCAGTTCATGAACGTCGTTATGGCAGGCAAGCTGGGGTGGTTTGGTTTGCTAGACTGGAAGATGACTCAGATAACCAAAGCGCCGTGGCAACAAAATTCGAAAGACTGTGGCATCTTCATCATGATGTACGTCGCGCATTTGGCGTCCAATGTGAACCCCCCGGAGTTTGACCAGTCCACAATCACACGACTGTGGCGACCAGTCATCGCTTCAACCTTGATTCGGGGGCTTATTAACAGCGAGTTTGACGACGATTCCGGACAAGGCACAAAAGATGCTGTCACAGTTGCGGGTTTTTTGCGGCTTCCGGATAAAGAATAACTTCAAATTCATTTTATTCACATTCTTTTAATGTACAAAGTTCATTTCCTGTAAATACCAGATGTCACTGTACAAAGTTCATTTTATTCACATTCTTTCACTGTACAAAGTTCATTTTTAATGTACAAAGTTCACATATTTGACTCATACCAGATGTAGACAAAATATCGCTATCATGAATGTGAATACGGCCTTGATACAACAGGTTAGTTTCATATAATCGTCTATGATGAAAAACGACTACGCATATAATCGTCTCTGGAACAACACGACTACGTATATAATCGTCTCTGATTTAACACGACTTTATATGTAGTCGTCTTTCACAATACACGACAGTAGAGATGTTAATTTGGGTAGGCCTTCTGCGCTATACAAGACTTTGACTACATCCTAAGTGAAGAATGGTGGGGGCTGAGGTAAGCCGGAGCGGCGTACATCCGCCGTCTCGTTCGTAGACAGTTTGCCTTGTTGCGGAAGTTTTCGTTTCCTGCGCGTCCGATGTTCTTTCGGAACGGGGCTTTTTGTGCACTTTGTACGGTTGTGACCAACTTCACGACAATTCCCACATTTCGCACGTGGCCTTGCAGGTGGATCGGGCTGTGACTCAATTCTTTTTGTCTTTCTCCTGCCCTTCTTTGGAGCTTCAAGCCTTGGCGGTTCGCATTTAAATAATACGCCGTAATTTCCCCACTGACTTCTGTCTAAAGTAGGGAACACTACTTCTTCGTACGTGGTGCGGTACGTACTTGCGCAGTACCACTTCTCACAATATTCTACCGCTTCCAGACTCCTCTCATCAATACATGCCATGGCGTGCTTGCACGGAAGTCCCATGCTCTGGAAGAAGCCGCATGTGCATGTTCTATTCGTAAGGTCCACAACATCCTGATGCGAAAACATGAACAACATTAGTGTATTCGACAATACAGTCGTGTCGTCGAAGACACGACTGTATGGCTAGTCGTGTCTTCGACGACACGACTTTGTTATAGGCGTCTCTTACAGAAAACAAATTTATGCTTACCACATGGTATAAAGATGTCACTTCAAACTGCCGTAATGATAGCGGTTGAACTCGAACTGTTCCAGCACTCTGATTCCTCATCTGATTGATATGATTCTGTGCATATTTTGTTAACGGAGTCGGTAGGCCGTCTGCCTCTATTCGGCGTCTCTGAAAATGGACGCTTGTGGTCGCCCGCGTTTGCTCGATCAACCGAGTTATTGGCCAAAACCTTGCCTTTAGAAGCATATTATTTACACTTTCTGACGCGTTCGACGTGAGAGTGCCGTACCTTTTACCCGGATATTCGACGTTCGCCCAATGTGTTTTCGGAATATTGTCAACATATTTCCAGGCCGCCTCATTGTGTTCCTTCATCTTCTCCATCGTAGCGTCGAATTCTGGTCTCCTGAAGCATTTTGCAGCTCGGAATAGGAGTTCCTTCAGGTACTTATCCTTCCAAGTATTAAGCATATTTGCGGCCATATGCCGGAGGCAAAACCCATGGTGAGCCTCGGGAAAGACATCGGCGACCGCTCTCAGAAGGCCCTTCTGTCTATCAGAGACAATAGTGTCCAGGGATGCCGGGGGGTCCGTAAAGAGAAAACATTTAAGTAAGGTGAGGAACCACGTCCTGTACAAGTGAGAGACAAACATATTAAACATAGAATGCTTCAGGTTGTTACAAGGTCGTCTATAAGCAAAGGACGACTACATGAGTAGTCGTGTTGTCGATTACACGACTGTGTGCCCAGTCGTGTCGTGCCTAACACGACTACTCATACAGTCGTCTTTCCTGGTTCTAAACTTACCACGTTTTGATATTCTCTTTATCCACAATTGCATATGCAAGACACATTAATTGTTGATTGCCGTCGATTGCTGTAGCAACCAATAATACTCCAGGGTACTTTCCTTTTAGGAATGTTCCATCAAGCGTGAGCAACGGTCTCAGTGTTCTTCGGAATGCTCTTGCAACCGGGCCGAACATCCAAAACACACGTCTGAAGTCGTAGCCGGCTAACTCAATTGGGATATCAGGTATATCAGCTGATCTTTCGATGACCACATGTGTACCTGCGTTAGACCGCTCTAATTCCCTTCCGTATTGTGGCAAAATACGATAAGCGTCTTCAGGGTTGCCATCGATCAATCGGATCAATTCCTCTTTCGCCCTCCATGCCCTTTTATAGTTGACGGTGACGCCCCAATGCTTCTCAATGTATTGTTGGATATTTGAGATTTTTATGGAGTTTGAATCCTTATGGAGGCCATGACACTTCCTCGCGATCCAGAGGTGAGAAGCCAATGGATGATCTTTCGAACTTAGAGAAGTGTCACATGTATGCCGTTGTTCCCTCCTTGTTACGCTGACTCCATCAAGTCTGTTCGACGCTCGTATGTACCACTTGCACCCCGAAACCTTGCAACTTGCAGCGAATGTGTCCTTGCTCTCATCGGCTACTTTGAACATGAATTTCCTCTTGATTGCCAGATCAGTTAGAACCATCTTGAACTGCTTGACGCTTTCGAATCTAGCCCCTAAGGTAAGTTGTGCCTCGTAGTCTTCTGCTTGCAAACTTCCGGTCAACATCGTCTCCTCTTCACAATGTTTTGAAGGACCGGCCTCTGCAGAATAGGTACCCCAATCCCAACCACCATCACCCTCAATATTGAGATAGTCATCGTCCTCCGACGCGACAGATTTCCCTTTAGATGTGTCTCTTGCCGTTGGACCTCTAGAGGTTGATGTTGCCGTGTGATATGTCTGGCTGAAATGTGGTACTGTAAGAGGCTCATCCCACTCATCTGCAGACCACGGTAATTCATCTTCATCCAACAATTCTTCTTCATATGGACTAGAATCTTCATCGTCATCTTCTTCATCTTCACCTTCATCTCCGAAACTGCGGGCAAAAACATGTATGAATGGACTTGAAAAAACGATTGCACGTACTATGAGGTATTGTTTTATGCAACACGAATTGACTTATAGTCGTCTACGATTCAACACGACTAGGTATATAGTCGTGTTCAATACGGCACGATAACCCTTTTAGTCGTGTACTATTATAGTCGACTATAATAGCACACGAGTTGCTTGTATCCGCGCCTTAGAAGTCTCACCTCGCATAGTCCCCATCTCTTCCTCCTTCGACTGCTGATGCGGGTGTCTTATTGCCCGGGCTGGACGGCCTCTCCGGCGGTGTGTTACTGCCCGGCATCACTTGTGCCTCTGGTAGCCTCTCCGGCGGTGTGTTACTGCCCGGCATTACTTGTGCCTCTGGTAGCCTCTCCGGCGGTGTGTTACTGCCCGGCATCACTTCTGCCTCTGGTAGCCTCTCGGCCGGGCTGTTATTCGCATTGGCATTTATTTCCTTATTGAGAGTCGAAGTCCACTCCACGTACAGGCGGAGTAGTCCATTTGTGCCTTGCTTGCTCTTGTGAAGTATAAATATTGACTCTACGTCTTTATCGTCTTCAAGGAGAAATGTGTATTCTTCAGATTCAACATGATATGACAAAGTTAATGTACCAGGTGTAGACTTAAGCGGTAATCTTTCTTCAACTAGCTGCAACAGTTCCAGGTACTTTACTCGTGTATCTATAGGCAGGAGCTTCCGTATCCCGCCCACGTACTTACCAGAATCCGTCAAAACTCCATCGTAGTGTAAACAAAGAACTATCTTCTCCATCCGTACCTGCCATTAAAAACCCGACATAAGTTACAAATCCGTGAGACACGATATATTGAAAACCGTATATGAGTGCATCGTATATGAGTCGTGTTTCATCAAACACGACTATGGTTACAGTCGTGTTGTCGACGACACGACTGTAACAACAGTTGAAAACTTGCTACGTTTTCAACTTTCATCTCTGGAACCAACTTTCAAGATATAAATCGTCGTATTTTAACTTCACCTACCAGTTTTTCGATGTGCCTTGCCTCCGTTGAAGTTGTTTTCCAATACCCGATCTTTCCCGCTCCTTTTCCCGCTTGTTGCCGCGAAGATGACCTTTTCGGACTTCGACGACGCCGGCGCCGGCGATGATATGGGCGGAGCGGCCGGACGGAACGCCTTCTTCTCCGACTACCGGCAGCTTCTCCGGGTAGTCGCTCCCTTTCCGGGTAATATGGAAAACCAAAGTGTGGGTACCTTATACCTAAACCTAAGGGCATTTTGGGTACTTTCCGGGTCATATGGAAGGATGAAAAGGATTCCGGGTAATATGACAAACCGGTGTTTGGCGCCAGGTCATATGTAAAAAGCTCGTGCCATTGTGTTGATTTGCCAAATTAGACCCCCAGTAGAATAAAATAGTGACATCGCTACATCAAATCTGTACTCTAAAACCCTACACTATGTTTTAATTGGAGGCGAGGAAATTTGGGTTCACCTGACGATACGAGTGTTCACTTTCCTCTATCCAATCAAAGGTTCAAAACCCATGTCCTTACAGTATAAATATTACTCGCACTAGTCCAACAAAGCTTGTCTTTGCATTTGCAATCCTACAAGTACTCATCTGCTCGCACACTTGAATACTTGAGACTTTGTGAGTAGACCTCAAAGGTGCAACCACTTCTCTACTTACAGATGAAGTAGATAGAGCAGTTTGTAAATAATTTGAGCAGAATTTCCAATTGGTTATCTTACTGAGAAAGTTAATATGATCCAAGGCTAGCCAGACATGATGCCTATGGATAGCAACACGAGCTTGAAAACAGAGCTTGTGGATTAACGGGAAAGCTCCAAGGGAAGAAGAGGTGATCTAGGCAAATCCCCCTGCAAAGTAATCTAAGTCAAGAATATTCTTTGCATGATCAACCGTGAAATGAAAGAGTGCGAGGTATCGAATGAATAACCATATAAGATCTGCCCAAGCAACTCTATCAGAAACTAAGTTATGAAAAAAAAAAATCTCTATCAGAAACTACTAGCAGACCTGATGCCCTGCCAAGAGCTCCATTTTTCCATTTGGTACCTTCCCAGGTGTAAAATTTTCCGGTTCAAATTTGATATTATCAGTCTATCGAACCAAAAAAGGGTCTTCCAAAGGTAGACGACTATTTTGTCTTTTCTTTTATCCCCCAAAATTATTCCTGAAAGGGAAATGGCATACTTGCCGTATACTACACGGAATCCAAATCAAAGGAACCACATCTCAATATCTCTTCCTTCTTGACTGGTAGCTCTCTTCTTCTGTCAAGAAAATTAATCAGCAAGAGCAATGTGTCATTTCAGCGCTTGCGTTTGTCATGTTATGTTTTACCAAGTGAGACTAAGGGGCCGTTTGGGGCGTGATTAAAAGCAAAACATCCAGATGGGATGTTTTGCTACACTGTAGCATCTGGATACTTTATATATCCAGCTGAAACACCTCCTGAGGTGTTTCAGCTGGATGTAAAAATCCACCTGGATGCTACAGTGGATATCCAGAATCCACTCTGGATGTTTTGCAATAATCACGCCCCAAACGGCTAAAACGTAATTTTTCCTATGTTTTATATAGACAGCCGACTGTATACAACCACAAGTGGCTAGATCAGGTATGGGGTGAACTGGGGATAAGATAAACCAAACCAAATGGGTGAGGGTAGTACAGACAATATAGCCACACAGGAGTTCACTTCTCATATATAGAGGAGCTCCCTCACACTCGCAAGAGAATTAGAGAAGATTTGTGCTCGGGCGGCCTTCTTCTTGAAGTTGGGAAGACAAGAAACATGGGTAAGCCTCACGCTCTTGTGATCCCATTTCCTGCACAGGGGCATGTGATACCCCTCTTGGAGTTCTCCCACTGCCTCATTGAACGAGGCTTCCATATCACCTTTGTCAACACCGAATCGACTCACTCAAGAATCTCTTCAGCGCTGCTAGCTGAGAAGGTTGGACAACGCGATGTGATCAAAATGGTAGCTATCCAGGATGGGTTGGAATCCGAAGAAGACAGGAGCCATCTTGGGAAGCTGGGTGACTCCATCTTGGCCTCCATGCCGAGCTATTTGGAGGAGCTGATGGGTAAGCTGAACGAGTCTGATGCAGACAAGGTTACATGCATTGTTGCTGATGCAAACATGGGCTGGGCTGTGGACGTTGCTTGCAAGTTGGGCATCCCTAGTATGGCCCTATGGACATTAACTGCTGGCTCGTATGTTTTAATCGACCGTGTTTCAGAGCTCGTCCAGAATGGAATCATGGATGATAATGGTTAGTTACTTTGCCATTTACTCCCTCTCTCACATTTTAACAATCTGAGTTGATTTCTCGTGGC